>JPYR01000017.1:112623-138451 GCA_000775305.1 Belgica antarctica
AAAAAAAATTAAAGGTAACTGCACGACAGGAACAGAAGTTATGGCTCTCTAAAGTCCAAAATTTACTTTTTTGCGGTGGATTTTTTTACATTTTCACCTCCTACCACCCACACAAGTGAAATCTGGAAATCTGTTTTTGCCCTTCGATTAAGTTAGTTAATGAACAAAAGTTGTGCTAACAGCAGCTAATTTTATTGAGTGGATCGAGAGATATGAATTTGCAAACAGCTGGTACACATCTTTCCTAGCCACCCTGTAGTTATAATAGTAAATTTATAAGAATCTGTAAATCAATTTTTTTTATGTTTAGATTCAGTCAGAGTCACCCGCACAGACCCTGCTATAAGACGTAATTTCATCTCTCCCACCACTCAAAGTCATATTCAATGGAAAATTTAATATTTCTTGTTACTTTTCCTTGTTCTGGCAACAGTATAACTTCATAATAAAGAAAAAATATAACAAGATTGCGGGGGAGTCGAAAACGCGATGGGGCTAACGAAACAACAAGGAAAATTATGTGATATCTTCGTTGATTTATCAGATAAGCGCCAACGAGAATTTTTTACGACATACATCTTCTTTTTCGCTTTTCTTTCTTTGCCTTTTCGTTTTGTTTTTATATGTTAATGTCCTGAAATGAAGATCCAAATTTTTTCCTTGTCGTCCCACCGTCGCTTTCTCTTTCATTTTTCACCCTCTTTGTTTTTTTCTGTTCTCAAGGCTGCGAAAGATCGGGGATACCGCTTTCATCTGAGAGATATGTTTTAATGTAGCAAGACGCTCTCAAGTCCCCCCAAAAAGATTTTCAACTTCACTGTCTTTTATTGCCAGCGATGTTTTCATAAGAAAATTGAAATCCTTGAAAAAGTTTATCACAAAGCGATTCGAGGGCGTATTTTTAAGTAACGTGGCGATGTTGTGCGTCGCGTGAATTGAAATTATTCATGAATTGTAATATAAGGCAGGTTTATTTTTAAAAAATTACGTGGAAATATATCACAACACCAGTCAAGCACCCCGGAATCTAAATTTAAATAACAAAAAATATCCTTCCGATTATTGTTTAAAGACATTTTCGGCTTCAATAAAACCATCAAATCAGTTGAATTTTCTATTCCGAGGAAAATTCGGCTTTGGTGGTAAACGAGAAGACGTAAAAGAAGGCAGATAAAATTAAAAATACTGCGCAATATTCATAAAACTTTGTGGTTTTTTGAGTTTCTATCCGGTTGGCTTTGGGGAAATGGAAGTTCACTTGTCACCGGATAAAATAAACATGAAATTGTTTTTATGAAAATCTTTCAACCGCAAACTCCAAACGACACCCAATAAGTTGAAATTGCTTTCGCCTCCTGACACTTTCATTGTCATGGATCCGGTTTTAGCATTCGGCCCTGCAGCGCATCTGTCTTCTCTCTCCAACAAAGTGTCAATACATTTCTTCACCCAATGCCATTTGCGTTGAATTGTCGCCTTTCATTGTTTGTCGAGAAAGTTTTGGCAAAAATTAGACTTGTCTATATGTAATGGGCGTATGTTGGAAGCTCGTCTTAACCATCTTTGTTGTGTAACGATTTGAATAATCACCACCAATTTAATCAACCACTTTCCAGAGGGCGAATATTTAAGCAATTGATTGAACTTAGCAAAACAAGCTTTGCGAAGCAAGGGCAGCACACAACATGAAACCATTCACCTCATATTTAAATCAATTGGTGTCATCGTAAAGTGATTTATGCTTCTTCGACATTCGACTAAACATCCGTTTATCCATCATAAACAGCATCAAGCAACGATCGGAACAATTTATTTTCTTTAGCTTGTCGATGAGAATTAATCGATTTTGTAGTGAAAGAAAAAATTGATTTATTGGTTTCTTCATCATTAAAAGATTGAAACAACTTTCACAACATGCTGGGATGGTTGAGAAGCACGAAGAACAGACGAGAAGCAAAAACTTTCAAACTTTAATTTGAAAAGTTCTTCCTGTGCATTACGCTTTAAGCCATTTCTGAAATTCGCTTTTCAATAAATTGCATGTCTATTGATACCAAGCGCAAGCGAGAGTGATAAAATCATTAAAGTTTCGATTCTGCACGAAGAGAAAAGTTTCCTGAATTTGTCATGTTAAAGCTCAGCGCAAGGTGTTGTGTCAAGATTACTTTTCGTGCTTTGTTTCAAAAGTTTCAGTTGTTAAATCGGTAGCAGCATCAAAATTTTTGAAACTTTCTGTATATAGTTTTCCACTTTCCAACTTGATTTCAACAAATGTTGTTAACGTATAAAAACATGTTTTAAGGATCCAAAGAGTGCGGCACTAGCTTCTTAAACTTCGCAAGTTTTGAACCATCGTCAAACTTCCAGTCCATTTTTCTGCCCTACTTTTAAACTGGGTTGACCTGGCTGTCAGTCACACTGTCAGATTCTTTTTCGCACGTCCACTATTTTCCACCTTGAAGATACTCCACCTCAACCGAGACGACCGCTCAAAAGCAGAGTTCACGAAACTCCAAAGAATTTTTCTGAAACCGACTTCCCTCGCGGAGATCATCTCAAAGTTTCCTTGTTATCTCGAATCAGGGTTCTCACTCTCTAATTCAAATACGAGATAACAGGGCACACTGAAAGACGAAGAAGTTGAAGCGACATCAAAGATCAAAGAGTCAGCATCTCCATTAACCCATTTGAATCTCGAGACAAGCCTGCCACGTAGCACTCAGGTCTACCCTTAACTCTCTTCCCGCCTTCGAGGAAAATCCAGTTTTGCTTTCATCATTTTGTAATTACATTTAATGCTTTTTTGCGTCGATGCTTTGATTTCCCTCGAGATCTTTTCCCTCAAAGCGCCTTTCTCCGTCAGTTTTTGCTGTGATTTCTCTTCGTGCAACTCCCAGCAGAAGGTTATCCGATTCTCTGTCAACATTCCAACGTCGATGTTCTCATTCCCGATGCATGAAGTAAACAACTTAATAAAAATATATTTCAAAGAGATTAAATAATGTACGTCAATCTGGATATATTTATTGGTCAATTGACCTACATCCAGTGTCACTCGGCATCATTGCGGCGGAACACAAAAGACCGACCGACAGTTTCATGCGGACGGAGACAATTGCGAGCTCGCTCAAACGATGAAAAAATGCAAATTCATCATGTTGGAGTCATCATTACGGAAACTTTCAAAATACTTGCGAGTCACCGGGGCTGAAATGAATGAGTGCGGCATCTGAAGCAAGCCTTGAAAATTAGGGACACGCTTTGAAGCGTTAACAATGTGGCTAATATCCTGCTTAGGGTGATAAAGAATTTCAACAATTCTGCTTCAAAACTTTACAATAAACGTAGTCACAATTGAACACACGTCTAGATGGCTTCATAAAATGCCACTGGTACGGCGGGAAAACCTTCCATTCCTTACTTGACGTTTATACATTCCGCATCTATGCCATCAGTTATCTTTCTCCAGCCATGCACAATGACATCATAATGAACCTTGATAATTAAATTTACATATTCAATGTAACTCGGTGGAGGAGTGTATGCACCAACTGTGACTTTCACGTCGCTTCCTTTCCTAGACTCAATTTTATACGCTCTCGAAAAATAAGTCAAAGGTGCAATAAAGCTTTATGAGATGAAAATGGAGCATGCTTGGAAACGTCGGACAGAATGTTATGTCAGGCACTGTACAACTCTGCCTGATGGCATTGCCTGGTTTTTTTTCCTTGCTAAAGTATGCAAGCATGGAAATTTATGCAATTTCATCATCCTTAATTTTGCTTTCGACTTAATCACTTTCGGTGTATTTGAATCTTGAATAACGCAAGTCTTTTTCCCTCAACTTAACCCAGCGTGAGAAAGAATTGAGGGGAAATTCTTCCGAGATTCCTTTTGTTCTTAATACAGTTGAAGCCAACTTTAGCTTAGAAGAAGTGCCTGTTTGTGCTTGAGAACTACTTAGGAAATGAGAAAAGGAAAAGAAAAATATGCTGATGATGAAAAGCTTATTGGTGATAATGAATGGAAATTTTTCACCAGTGAAGCAGCTATTGACATAACTGAATCGTTAACATTAAAAATGGTGTGACATGGGAATGATTTTTAATAAAAGTTGAAGCTGAAAGGTCATAGAGATGAAAAAATAATAAGCAAGTAAGTTTGCTATCTAAAGTTCGTTTTCATCAAAATGTTGGATAAACTATGAGCTGAACTTGAACAGGTTCAACAACAGCAAGATTAGACCGGTGTAGCGAAGTTAGCTATTGGATTCACGCCAAACTTTCATCAACAAATATTTCAATTCCCGTAAAATATTAGTGATTTAACGGACTGTTTTATCGAAGTACGTTTCTTGCTGAAGTCCGTCGAAATAGATTTAATCACGTAGCTTTTACGGGAATTGAAATATTTGTTGATGAAAGTTGTGCGTGATACGAAAGCGAACTCACTACGCCAGCATACTTCCAGAAAACACTAATCTTACAACAGAGTTAACTCAAAGGCTGAATATAAATTACGTAAGTTTTTAAAGTCATTATAACCAATTGACACGCAATTTCAAACAAAACTTTGGTGTTTTTAAGCAGCACTTCAATCAATATTTGGATTAAATTTGAGCATTGAAAATTTGTTGTGGGTGGCTAACTGTTATTGATGATTTTCCCATAATGTGGTCGAGCTTTTTCAATAAGCTTAATTGAAACAACTTTATCAGTCTAGACAGTAAAGCCAATTAGCTTTATTATTTTTTTTTCATATTTTATTAACTTTATAAGCACTGTATTAAAATTTTAACATAATTTGATGTTCAACCTTCACAATAATTAAATGTTATTGATTTTTAGAAAAATATAATTTAACAAATTCGAGCAACATGAATCAACCCTTTGACTTCCAAAAGTAAAATTAATTGCCTTCTCAATTCAAAAGCATGTGTTCAACAAGAAAGAAAACGATTTCACCATAAATCATTGCGATTTGAAAAACAATTCACGTGAACATGCTTGAGCTGCAGGTATTTGGGGTTGGAATTGACTTTGTCAAGAAAGAATCACTCCAATAAATTGTGCCTTTTCAGGTTTTTCTCATCGCGTGTGAACTTGGAATTCAACCACAAAACATTGACGAGAAACGGGCTTTATAATAAACGTGTAATTTGAAGAAAATAAGTCATTTGATAAGTTTGTGTTGGCTATGTCAGGGGCGGAAATTTATTACTTTCACTCCAGGTTATTTCTTTTTATGACGACGAGACCGAAAGTGGCCAGAAAGCACGAGAATTATTAACCACTAATAGAAACAAAATTGGAAACGCAGGCAAAGAAAAAAAAAGTCAGCTAATTTTTCATTATCCCATCTAAATGGATTTTCGTTGAGTCTGGAAATTTTCCTTAAAAGAAAACATGGACGAAGACAAAATAATTTAATAAAAAGCATTTTTGGCATTCGCAGCAGAATACTCGCTGAAGAAAAAATGTTCGCCATTCTCTGCGGCAAGTATTCAAGTGAAAAGAAAATACGAAAAATCCAAAGAAATAACTGAAAAAAGAATCTTAAAAGTTTTCGTTTTCCGCATTCAATTCTAAGGGAAGGAGAACGACGACTTGCTGGGATGTTTCGTGGAAATTTTCGTCCAATTTATCGTGCATTGTGTTACTAAAATGCAAAAACTTTTTCGCATTTTTTTTTATTGTTTTCTACAAGCTCAAAAAAGGTTTCAACATGACGCAGGTTGCAAAAAGCTTTTCTGTCACAATTCAAAAAAATTAATCCACCCAATTTTTGTTTCATAGCTCCTCTCACATTTTTATGCTGCAACTTTGTCTTTAAATAATTTAAAAGCCGAAAGCGGGTCGACTGATGAAACGGTTGCTGCGTGGGTAGACAGGTGAGCGCTTCTGTGCTTTGCTTCCTGTAGCGGTTTATGCGCTCGATGTTAATTAAAATGTAAAATACAATCATAAACATGTCACTAAATGAATTTTTGAATAATTTTTTAATTAAATCTTCCGGTTGTTGCTTTTTCCGATACTCTGTGTGATGTACGACACTCTCAACAACCCATGACACATAGAACACCAATTAAATAATTATCAGGTTAAAGCATATTCCATCTCCAATAAAGCAGAAAAGCTCGTGCAAGCTTTAAAACTAATTATTAACATTTTGCACAAAAAATTTGCACCTGAAGCTTGTAATTTTCCGTGTTTTTTTCCTACAACCTGGGACGTGGAAAGGGTTGGAAACGTGTCGGTGTGGGAAATAAGTTTTTACGGCGAAACTTTTCTCTTTGAAACAAAAAACATGGAAAAACCTTTTCTGGCTTGAAATTCCCACAGTTATTATAGATTTTTTCACTCGTAACTTGTTTTGCTTCGCTTCTCCAATGTCTCAAGCTGGAACTTTGCAGCACACAAAAGCTTTTCAATGAAATGTTTGAAAGTTTAATTAAAAAAGTCATTTACCTGATCCAAACAGCGTGAAGAGAAGAGTTTGTTAAATGAATTAATTCGCAACATGGTGTTTGTGCTGTAGCCTGCGTTTGGTTTTCTTTATTGCTGCAAAGATTAAAGCGTTGACGAGAAAGTTTCCTTAAAAAACTCAATCCAGTTTGAGATTAATTCTTTAAAGCATAAATAACTCGAATTACGAGCTTATCAGACGAAAATTTCCATCGTCGAGTGAAAGAAAACCTCAACGGTACTAATAAAAACTTTCTGTCATCTGTTAGCTTTTGAACTTTTTCCCGGAACGAAAGAACAGATGGGAAATAACATTTTCATGAAAACTCAAAGAAATTGACTTGTAAAGTGCTTTGCAAGCTCGCATCCATAATAAATGCTGAAGTGTTTACTTTGAAAACTAATTCAATTTCTGATTGCATTTACTTTCGATTTCATAGGATTTGAGCTTTAGTCTCAGAAGTGTAGAAATTGAAAGCTGCACAGGGACCAACAATTCAACAGAATTCAGCTTCAATTTGATCAATTTTTACAATCAAACAATTCTAAGCTTTAAAAATTTCCCAAAATGTTCCAAATTCTACGGTCTCATTTTAACATAAATTTATTGTTGAGGGGTTATAACGGACATTTTCGTATTTTCCTTTTCCATGAAAATTAGAAATATTTATGAACCTTTCAAAAATCCCCATGACAGATACCCATTTTCACCCTTTTTGTCGCTCGCATTCGGAGTTTTATGAAGAAGAAGAAAATATTCGAAAATTCAAAATCATAAATTATTGTGCCTGAAAGGAACTCTTTGCGTTTTCAAAGTGTTTTATTCCGACTGCTTGGGGGCAATGGGAAATAAAGAGGCAATAAAGGGACATTAATCAAAGTTTAATCATTTACATTCAGAGAGCGGTGTGGGTGAAAGAGTCGTCTAAGTGCAAAATACTTGACGAATTTTAATTCAAAACTTTTCCGAACTTTTCCAATGCTTTCTTTTACGGCCCCCAAGAAATTCATATTTTTATGTGTGATTTATGTCGTTCTATAAATAATCATTAAGGCGTTGACAACGTCGTCTTCCCCACCCTGAACGCAAAAACGTCGGATTTATGAGATTCAAATTTTTTACGTTTCTAATCCGATAAAGTTATTAAAGCTATATGATGCGTTCACTTCAGAATGCTAAGCCCCCTTTTAAGCCCATTTCTCCTTTGTTAGTGCACGACTCCACAACGTCGTCAAGATGGTGGAATGTTCAATAGCAAGAAGATAAGACGGAAGACATTTGATATTCTCATTATTCTTAGGCTTGAAAATGTAGGAGAAGGTAATTTATCGCAATTTGAAGAAGCAAATTGAGATTTTGGGTTGAAAAATTGTGGAATTTTTGTGCAAGAAAAATTACAAGCATTAATTGATTGAACTTTTGAAACACATTGAAAAATCGTTCGTTTGAAGAGTAATAAGTCATGTTTTGAAATCGCATCGAGAAATACTTCAAGCATTCTTGTTTTTGAAAATTCACACTGAACAACTGAACAGTTCAATCCACGAACCGATAAACTTTTTTTTAGAACTTTGCATGGTTATGCGTTGTTTTGAGAACAAACTTCCAAAAACTCAAATTAAAATCGAATGAAAAACTTTTCAATTTTTAAAGGAAAAGTTTCGGCTGTAAAATTGTTTTTGAAGAAAATTTCTAAGCTTATCGTAAATTTAACGGCTAAAATATGTAGTTGAATGTTGTTTGGAGGCAGACTTCGAGGAAACACAAGCTGTAATGATGGATTACGGAAGTTTACAGCCCCAGTGTAACTCTCAACAATCATAAAATGTCGGTGGCATCGTCGTTCAAGGTTTTTCGGTGAATTGCGAGGGAAAAGCCTGGCAGATATTAGCCCAACTGCTGAGGTTGATTTTGCGATTTTGAATATGGAAATGATTGTATAAGCTGTTGTTTTGTATTTTGAGGTTGATGTGGGCTGTTGGGCTGTTGAATCCAAGCTAAGAACCAGTAGTAGTTATAAAATATGATTTGAAATGTCGCTACTCAAACATTTTTAAGTCGTGAAATCATCAACTTATCCGCTGAAATCTCTCGAGAAACTTTTCCCGTTTGTTTCATTATGTTGTTTCGAAAAATGTCACGTAAAAATATTTCACGAGTTTCATGGTGAGTACGACGAAAAAAGAGTGGAATTGATAAACACGAGCTTTCGTCAGTCAAAGAAAATCCCATGAAAACGTTGGCTTCAACCACAGTTTTCATTTAGATAGCACGAAAAGCATTCAAGTCACGGCAAAATTATATCAGACGACGCAAACTTTCTGTAAGCTAAATGACGAGAAGTAAAGGGCCATTTTTAGCCAGTGCTGACGACAGCGAGACGAGAGATTTGAGAAATTTTCAGAATAATTTCAGCTCGACTGAGCTTAATGAGAAATTTCCTTGCTCGTTACGAGAATTTTAATTAAATTTTAATGTCAACACAGCCGTGTAATGCATTTCAAAAACTCATTAATGACAGATTACGCTTGTTGTCGTTCGCCAAATCCATCCCATCAGTGCGTAAAGTTTTAGTGTCAAATAAATGGTTTTGAGTCTACGCCCTGTCGATGACAGCTTTTCAAACTTTTCCTTGTTTCGTTGACGAGATAATTTTGCTGTTAAAATTTCCAGAAAATTCCCGGGCATCATTTCCGATAAATTTATTCAAGCGCTTAAACAAACTTTGTGTTTATTGAGTTGAAATATTTTTAACGCAAAGTTCCCAAGACAAGCAATCCCGTTTTTTCCTGTAAATTTGGAAGTGACATCCAATAAAATCATCACAAATTAAATCAAGAAGAAGCTTGCGTCAATTGACAGCACTTAAAGCTGTACCCACTCTTATATTAAATTATTCAAATCAACGCCGTATCCTTTACTTCCTTTGAATGCCGAACGTGAACTGTTTGTTGTCAACAAAAGAAGCGAAGAAAAATTTTACTGGAGTATGTTTTTAAGCCTCTGCATCTCATTCCCTTCACCCTTTAACGATCCCGATATCATGTGAAAATGATCAATATTCGCCACCCAGAAACGCCATCAATCAAATTACGCTTAGGCGGGTTGGGAGAAAACGAGAATTTTTCAAACTCTGCAAATTATGTTTATTCACCCTTTTGTAAACACTTCAGCGTCACAAGTGAAAGTGAGCTGGAAAACGGATGCTGAACTCAATTTTCAAGCTATGTTGCAAAGTGGGAGGGATGGTGATGAAACAAAAACGTTTAAAAAACAATTTCAAGCGAAGTTTTAAGTGCGATTAACGATTCCGACAACAAATCACTTTTTGGTTCGGTTGTATCGCAAAATTTCAATCTTTTATGCATGCTTTTGATTTGTAAGGTTTGTAAGGTTTTATTGAGCTTTTATGATTCACAAAAGAAAGATCCGATCAGAAAATAAATTCCACGAAACAACCTTTTAAAAGGAAATTTCAAGTTGCAAGAACATTGAAATTTCATTGAAACGAGATTTTATATTGGAAAAATGAACGACTGAACCACAAAAGTGAAATCTGGGAATGCAACGCAAAATTGAAAGCATTTTCTTGTGAAAGGCGTGATAAAGATTAAAAAATTAGTTCAGAATATAAAAAAGAGACAGCTGAGAACACTTTTGAATGAAAACATTGGCGAATAAGGCTTGATTTGTTTTTGATAAGGATAAACTTAAAAACCTTCAATCAAGACTGTCGATGAACCTAACTTCAAAAGCATTCTTCTTGAACCTCAAGCTTTACACAAACAAGGTTTCATACTTTCCCATGATCCAATCCCTTGTGAATTATTCTTTAAAATAAATAGATTGTCAGGTGTTACATAAAAATGTTCAAGATGATGCAGAAAGATCTGTAAATGTAGCGAGAAATTCGTCTCGAAGGGATTTACAGCAACAAAGTCGTTGCAAGTTCATCAGCGTCGATTTTCTAGAACAAAAAAAACATCACTTTGCAACATTGCGAATGTGAACTGACAGATGAAGAAGAGAAAAATCTTTTTTGTGTACATTTTGTTATATATTCATCGCACATTTGGTTTGTATGAGAACGTAAACTGAACTGTTATCATTTTGAAGTGGATTTGGCGTTCGCTTTGACAGCAGTTTCTCATTTTTAAACTATGTTGAACAATTTAACCTCTATCATTCATGAAAGCATAAAACATTTCAATCCCCAGCTTTAAACTCTGCAGAAAATCTTGACAGATCGCAAAAGCTGTAAAGCGAACGAAACCCTAATCGCAGATCGTACGGAAAAGTGTGACTTCTGAATACAGAATACAAATTAATTGAAAGGCTTTAGAGCTATAAATGTATCTCGGGAAAAGTCTTTCCCCACAGAAACTGTCTCCTATCTTCCTGAAAGTAATGAATCTCAAAGTAATTAAACTCTGTCGTTGTCGATTTAAGCATTCCTTGTTATTAAATACAGAACGCATACATTTAATGTTCATACAATTTATACTAAAACTTTGTTCTACATCGTTAAATATGAATCATGGAGATGAAAGGATCTGAATGAAGTAACGAAGGGGGAACATGAAAACACAAGTAACTCGAAGAGATTTATTTTTAGCTCAACAAGAAGAATTTTTTTGAAGCCAGTGGTGGAGCAGTTGCAGTCAATCAATATGAAAAGTACTTCGTGGAAAACTTTTACCTGCCTGATTTGAATTTAAATTTTTCTGATGAAAAGAACATGACAAAAACTTTTTTTCATTGTGTGACTACTCAATTAATTTTTATTAAGAGTGAACTTAAGGGGAGAATGCTGACAGTGGTTTGAAGTTGTTGGATTTGAGTGATTCTGTTTGAAAAAATTCAACCTGCAAAATTGAGTGCTTTAGTAAAATAAGGCACACTGAAATTTAATTTTTAATTCAGGCTAGCGATTTAGCAAAAAGCATATAATCTGTTTAATGTTTAAGAAAATACTAGAAAAGTTATTAATCTGTTCTATTCAAATTGTTAATCATATCTTCGGTTTTTTTCATTAAAAAATCAAAATTCATCTTCGCCTTATTGAACATGTAAATTTAAGTTTTTGACATGTTAAATCTTTACATTGCTAAGTTCTTCCGAATTTTTTCTTTAAATTATTCATAAACCACGTCAGTCCGCACCCACAGCCATTTTGCTGACGTCAATCGAAGCAACATCATTAAAATTTATTCAAAATTTCAAATCTTTTCTCTTAATTGCCGCTGACTGCTTTTTTCTCCCATATCAGCAGAAAATATTCATCAAGGGAGAAGTTCTGTCAAATATGTAATTTCATGCTTATGCGAAGAACAATTTAAAGGGTTTAAATTTCGGTGACTATAAAATGATATCATAATAAGTCAGCTTGTGAACAACAAGCTGTATGTTAATGTGGAGTGTCGAGGGCGTGACATGGAAATGAAAATTTTAATACGAGAGAGCAGGTCATCGTAAAAACTCTTCTGCGAGCAACTATCACTACGGAACACGAGCTGTCGGAATGGAAGAAAATACTTTTATTACAGCAATTGCCGGTGATAAAAAAATCATGAGTTTTTGATGAGATTTTTGTGTTCCTTGCTGAATATTTGAAGCTTGCAGCCTGCTTCCCAGTTTTCTTAAGTAAATAACTCTGTTGTTTCGGGTCGGAACAAAGTCGAACATAAACTTTTGCTGCTAAACTTTTCTTCCCTCCGCTCCCAATCTTCACTGATAAAGCCATGCAGCTTGCTGATGTGTTTCTATAATAATGACTCGAAGGCAAAACTTGCTCTAGTTTAATTCCAGCGCGTTTTGTTGGAATCGTATCCAATCTCGTCCTCGCCCCTCTCCACCCCTTTAAATTAATTGCGAAAACTTGAGAAGAACAACAAGCATTAAGCGCAAACAGAAATCAACTAGCTTTTATGGCATCTAATTACACAAGAAATGAAATTATCTCAGTCAGCTTCATTTGATAAAGTTGGAAGGGAAAGAAAATGGCATTAAAGAGAAAAACCTTTTGCGAATATGCTTAATGGCACTGTTCTCTCCATTTTCGGTGTCGAGTAGGGCGGGGGCAAGGGGAGGTGTTTAATGTTGAAAGTTTGAAGGATAACGAAATCAATTTGGAGATAACTTTAAAAGCTGTTTTTGCACGAACACACTAAACTGCTTCGCAATCAACACCAAACGGTTGATCGGAATCTTTTTCATTTGCTGTAGCATCGAGAAGCTCGGCTTCGTGTGTGACAAGCTTTGGCCTTTTTTTAGTCAAAACATCAGCAAAACCCAAACCTCTCGTCCATCACTGAGTAAATAGGTTTAACTTCAAGTGCTTTATTAAATCTTCTCTAGTTGTTGTTTCAAGCAATCTTCTTCTCCTCTTCGCCCCAACTTCGAGAGCTGCACTAAATTCTTCTGAAAGAGAATAGGAAAACAACGATTCGAGAAACTTTTAATAAACATAATAAATCTTATCTTATCAAGTTCGCTCTTATTTCCCTCCCCTTCCCTCACGCTTCTCATATGAAGTGTCTGAACTAAAAGGAAAAGCAAAATATTTCGGGGCTACACACAAGAATAACTTATGTAGAGAGTTCAAAATGGAAGACGTGAGGCACATTAATACTAAAATTGTTGTTTCTTTTTCTTTATTTAACACTACGTGTTGGCTCCCACAGGGGTTGATTTGGAAGATATGTCATGGGAAAGCCGAAGGTGTGCACTCGATAAATGCCTGAGATGAACATGGGTTTGTTTCTACTCAAAACTTTTGGGCTCCTGTTGGTTGAGATATGCGGTAATTTGAAGGTTTATGCCAGCAGGCAAGATAACAAACAAAGTTACAAACGGTTTTTTTAAAGGTTAAGAGACACGGCTTTTTAAATTAAATTTGAAGAACTCCAGGAGTAGAAGCTTTATCTTCACAAATCAAGTTTTTGGCGAAATTTGAACATCAACTAACTTTTTTGATTAAGTTTGAAGAATTTTTTGGCATTTTTGTTCAAAATTTTTTGATAATCTTCCTTGCAAAACGTCAAAATTATCAAAAATTGCATCAAAAGAGATGAAAAATCAGAAGCTTCCATCCCTAGAAAAGAATTTCTTGAGAACAAAGAAGACATTGTGTGAGTCACCAGTCAATTTTTGGATTGAAGCGCAAATGTTTTCTGCGTTTAGCAGAACAAAAGACAAAAGTTCTGGAAAGAATCTTGAAATTTAAAAAAACGTTGAACTATTCAAGAGCATTAAGGCACGCCAGGCTGTTTTAAGAACAAATAATTGAGATCAATTGCTTAATGAACCTAATGAAAAGAGATTCAGTGCTCAATATTACCTAAATGTGTCTGGTTTCGGAACAAATGTCACGAGAAATTCATTAAATTATAAATTTCATCACATTTTCTTCTTTAACTTTATATCCGAGTCATCCATCTACACTCTTTCTTGTTCTAAACTACCGCCTACCTAAAGTGCTTTACAAACTCCGTCATAAGTGCACAAAGGCATTAACAACATTTCCATTATCCGTTTTTTATCCCTCGCTTACCTGTGACGCCACTTACCAACAAGGGTCACTTTTGTTTCTTTTCCCACAACCTTTTTATGGTAAAAACAGAAGTAAAAACAATAAATATTGAATGATTATCACGGAGGAAGTCAAAAGCTCAGGCCACCCTCAATCGATTGTGTAGCACCGAGGTGGCGTATAGAGAAGAATTTTGCGAGAGTGTCTGGGGTATGTTTAATACTTATGAGGATTAATCTTGTAAGTTATGAGTTTCTCTCATGTTGTTCGCATGGTATAGGTCAAGAGGAGAAATGAGATTTCGGCCATAAAAACGAGACCGAAAGGTCGAACAAGCTTTTTTCTTGCAGCGTTTGCTTTTTTTGATTCAAATATTTGTCTAGAATTCATTCACAAAGTAAACTTGAGTGAGAACGAATCAAAATAATGAAAAATTCTTCACCGATTTCAAGTATTTGTTTTTCATCTTCTTGGGCTGAATTATTCATTACAGAATTATGCAAGCGATGAACGAAAGAAAAGACGACGAGAAAAGAAACGAAAGCTTTCACTCTACAAGCAGACGTTCTTCTAAATTGAATTAGATTCTCCCTATCCTGATCGAAGCAGTCTTCGCTTTGTTATTTTTCATTGAAAGGATTTTCTCTGCCCTAAGCTGCTGACTATTCTGATTGTTCATTTGTGAGCTGACTCTTCGGTAGGTTTGCACAATAGTTTTATTGGATTTTCCAGGTTTAGTTATGGCAAGAATATGAACTTAATATATATAGCCTTTACAAATAGAGTTCATCGTTTCAACGATCAGCGGACAACACGACCGTATTTGATAATTTTGATTTTTTTTTGTATGGGATAAAGACTGATAAACCATACAAAACCGTTCAAACTTTCCAAATACGGTCGTGTCAATTCAACAAAGAGTTTGCTTTTGCAGCTAGAGTTATAAGAATTTGAGGTTATAGAATTTAAAACTTAATTTGAGGTTAAATAAATGTCAGAATGATGTAAAACTTAGGGATGCGCTTGAACGGATGGCATAAACTGAGATAATTTATTTCTCAAAACTAGTTTTTGTGTAACAAACTGAAATTCAAGTTGCCAGGAGTACAAATCTAGTTCATCAGGGCTTATGAAACGGGTCTACAATTGTTTTTAAAATGCAACGAAACCTTCGTTAAAATTCAAAGAAAACTTTATATTTTGTAAGCCTTCAATTAATGCAAAAAATTGCACAAGTTTAATTTATGGTGGGTTACAGTAACAAGCCCACAGTCGTTGTTTTATTAAAACCATTATTTACCCTTTGAACCCGCTCATAAATCATCCAGAATCAAGAACAATTTCAACATAAATAATCTTTCCATTAAGGATTGGAATGTGTTTAGCAAAATGAAAATCAATATTTCGCATTTCTCTGCTCTGCCGCCGTCACACAACGATATTATAATTTACCGTAATTGATCCTTAATTCATATCATCACGAAGAAGTAAAGGAATGATAGCACGAAAGCGCAAATCAATTTGCGAGAACGATAAAATTTACGGCTTTCAAATTAATGTGTAATTTCTTGGAAAAATGCTTTGCAATTTCACTTTCTTCTGCTTATTTCACGTGTCATAATCATTGTCGTAATTTTATGTGCAATGAATAACGTTGGAAGTGAAAAAGCATATCACGAAGAACTTCGTGATTCGCAATGCAAAATTCATTTCATTTTTCATTCATATTTTTCATTGGCTTGGCTGGAATAATGTGATGACACATTTTATTCCGTGTGTTTCTCCTTTTACGAGAGAGAAAATTAAGAGAAAAGTTCAATTCTGCAGAGCATAAAAGAAATAAAGTTTTTTAATTTATTTTCGCTGTTCCCATTCATAAATTATGCAAGTTTGATTGTTGAGCACCGGAAAAGTTTGCAAGCTGAAGCTTTAATGCAAGTTCAGATGAAAAACAACTTTATAAACTCTTTTTGCTGTTGACTTCAAGAAACATAAATGTTGCCATATCCGGGTTTATTGGATTTAATTATGCGCATTCAATTCCGATAATTAAAAATAATTTACCGAAAAACTTTAAAATTAATGCAGCGTGAAATTTTAATTGCAAACCTTTTGTTTGTTTTGTCTAGAAAGCAATTTCAATCATTTCCAACCAGTCCTGCGTTTGTACGCTCGATTACAAATCCATTTTGGGTTTCTGCTCCAGCAGACAAATAACATCAAGAATTGCGTGTCAATGGTGATATTTCATTAAACATTTTATTCGTAACACCAAACATTGGAAATTCACCAAATTTTCTTCTTTTAAATTTTTATACAACAAATGCTTTGGGTTTTGTCGGTCCCGAATGTGTTGAAATGATGAAATGCATGAACATGATGGCAAAATTATCAAATAAAGACTAAAACGACACGAAAACGATAATTAGCAAAACTTTCACACGAATGAAAACATTTGTTTAATCGCAAGCGTATCTTGGTTGCGTAAAAGAGACTTTCAAAGTTTATAAATTTCCCCGCGGCATAACATTTCCATTTTCAGAGAAAAGTTTCCGTTCTTCGAAAAGTTTTCTCTCCGAGTTCGTTCAAACCCCGCATTTGACAGCGATGAATATCTTTCTTGAGATTATTTGTCAGGAACTTTGCAGATACATGGTAATAATGTTTTGGTTGGGCAACGTTCTTGAAAACTAAGCTCGCACATTGACAACGTTTGACCTTTTAAAGTTTTTAGGTTCAGGTTCATACGAACTTTTCACTTATTTCTAAAATTTTCTGAAGTCTATTAGCAAGAGATTTCATAATTTTACTGTTCATTTATTCCGTTTCAATCTTAATTTTTAATCTATTTTGAAGCTTATAAATTTTGTTGCTTAACGCAGCTTAATATTTACATACACGCAGAAATTTTGAATGAAGTGCTCGATACATGAAACAAAAATTGAACAATTTGATCGTATTTAAGTAGAATTAAATTTTGCAAAAGCTGTGTAGCATGTGCTTCATACAAATTAATGCGTTTTCCATATCACTCAGCTTAACAAAAACACGTTATTTATTTAGCCATACGCAGAATTCAGGACAGATTGGGAACGATGCGATTGAAAGTGTATCAACTTCAGATTAAATATCACCAGCAGCTAAACATAATTCATCGGCTTGATAATGCTGAAATGCATTCAACTTACATCACAGAGTGATATTGCTGGCGTCTGAACAACAGGCAAAGCTTTTCGAATCAACATTCAAAAAGTCTATCAACACATTATTCACAGTGAATAATTTCTTGGAACCGAAGATTCCAGCAGTGTAAACTGCATTGACGGAAAAAGTATTTTCTCCGCCCAGGTTCGATACCGAGTCGTCCGGGTCGGGCATTATTGATATTGGCACCAAAAGGGTGATCCCCGCATCCACCAGCGTAGCTGATGAACATATCTGCCTTGTGGCAGATCTTCAATATCAATATACTTCAACATAATTGAAGACCCATTTTCGGAAGAACTCATTGTGGCAGCCGCTGCGCTGCGTATTCAATTTTCGAACAAAAAATTCTTGAGGAAAATTGTCGGTAAAGAAATAAAATGTATCTGTTGAACATTAACACCAATTTTCTCCCCGATTTGAATAAATTATGATTTAAAAATCATACATTTTGCCAATGATTCACTCATATCGGTTTTCAGAGGATTGAAAATATCTTTTACGGTATCTCGGTAACTATAATTTTCAATTTAACTTTATTATTTTTATGTGCTTTCCCCACCGATGGTAAAAACCGAGGAAGCGAATGATGAAAATTGAATTCTGATGCGATTCTTTTATGGCTTTTAATGCTGCCTCCCACAATGGTGATGTAAAGTCGTTGTTTATTATAAAAATCCAGTTGAGTTTCCGTAGAAAACCTGAAGGAAGAGGGAAATTATTGTGGAAGGAAGAAACGACTTTAGTTTTTTCAAAACTCAACTAGCTACCTTTGTCAAGGATTGCATGCATGCCAGCTTAAATTTTAGTTATAATCAACAAAAGCTTCCAGTTAACGATGAAATCATGCGACAATCAGGCAGTTCAGCTAGAAACATAAGAGAACTTCCATTAAAATTTTACTTACGCATTGCGCTTGTTTTCAATTCCAGAAGTCACCAAACTGAAATTAAGCTGCACCGACATTAAATAAGCTTTAGAAGTAAAAATTGTTTATCGTAAACCCAGCTAGATTAGGTGCTATCCCAAAAATTTAATGATAACAATAAAAATTCATTTGAAAAAATCCCATTTGCGTGATATAACTAGTGACGTCATTAGTGCAGATTCAACCAGAAATTATTTTTTTAGTATTTGCGACTGAAGTTTGTAAAACTTTAAGTAAATGCAAACACTCAGCCAAAACCAAATGCCTTTGGAAAAATCCGGCTCCAGACTTTGAACCAAGGCATTAACGAGAAATTGCGGCAAACTAAACTTCCGATTTGTTTGCGGTGAATTTCTGGCTCTGAAATTATTTTCTTTTTATTGAAAAACTCTTTCGACCGCAATTTTTCAACCCCAACTTCACGCCCATAAAAATGTTTTATTACCAAAAGATTTTTTGCTTTATACTCTACGCTGTATTGCTTTTCTCACGGTATAAGCTGCTTTTAAATTGATAAATCGTTTGGAAAGTTTAGTGCGCTCGGTTTTATTGCGTTTTTCAAAGCCGAGAAGTTTTTTAAACTGAACGCTGGTTCATTCATTTCAGGCTTTGTTGGCTTCATTGTGGCTCACCGCAGCTTTAAGAAATGTTAAATGGAAATGTTTCTATCATAACCAAGAGTCTTCCGAAGCTCAGTTTAAACTGATTGTTGTACATATTTAGAGAAGAAACTCCATCGAAAGTTATTCTCTACCAATCGAGTTTGTTTAATTGAAATTTCATTCTAAGAATTCTTTACTGCTATAGAAATCTCCACTATAAACTTGAGTGGAATCTCACTAATTGCTTGTCAGGTTAGTTTTCCAATCACTTGACCCAGAAAGCTTCAAAAATGTTTTTGTTGTCAGGATTTTCAAAGTCTGCTCAAAATCTTTAAACCGATAAAATGTCTAGCCATGTGTGATTTCATTCTGCGACCTAGAAAACAATTTTCCCAAGCCTTACTGCATTTATTAGACTCACGTCTGATTTATTTACTGTTCCACGTTCACTTGGATTTCACTCAATGCTTAGTCAAAGGCAGAAAAAACCGTTAAGCTCTCGGAAAACTCATTTCAATTTCGTGAGCTGTAAACCAACCTGCTTAAAAAAGGATGAAGTACAAGCCATAAGCCTCCCTCCACATGTACAAACTCTCTAAACTCTAACAACATTTCTCTCTACTTCTGCCGAAAAACGAACATAAATTGTGAAAAGTGTGGCATTTAAATTGCTTTCGAGCTCATAAAGTTACATGAAAATATCTTGGGAAAATCGCAATTCAAATTCACGTTTTGAAACCTCGCCTCATGTTCTCGTTTTCCCCTCCACCGTACGGCGGCGTGTTGTTTCAAAAGAAGTGAAATTAGAATAATATGGAGTGCGGCGTCAGATTTTTTGATAGAGTAATAACTGACAGGCGTTCTTGAATTTAAATTAATGAAGCGATCCAAGATTTATGCGTGCAGCAATTGCAATCGACTCTTAATTATTTGAGTATACATAAACGGAACGAACGTCCACGGGAGATATGAAGCTATTTTATAATTGATTATTTTGCTGAACGTTCAAAGTTCCGGTGAAGTTCGGAATTAAAACAAAACAGCGAGTAAGGAGAAAGAAAAACTGAATTAATTAATTTTCTTTTTTGCTTCCGCACCTGAACGTATGGAGTGAACTTGGGCAAAGGCTGGAATCATCTTTCGAGTCAAAAGCATTAAGTGGCATTTAAAGTAAAATTGTATATTAAATCTTAAAGCTTTTCTTTAGTCATTTTTGTCTTAAGCGATGTATGCATCTGTAGATCTTTTTCTTTCTTTTAAAGATACGTGTGCTAAGTTATAGAAATTTCTTGAACGTAGAAACTTTTCTACCTTGAAGCTTCAGACATTTAAATATCTAGAAACTTATGTGACTTATTAAATTTTAGATACTCTCATGTCTATGCATTTTAGAATCCAAACAGTATTTTTGAAATTCAGCTTCACGTGACTCAAAAAAGGTTTTTTTTTGTTTCATATTCTTCTTTTTTCTTTTCTAGATGTAGTTTTTAGATATTCTGACTCTAGACGTGTAAACCTAAAATATTACGAAAGCATACGTTTTGCGTGTTCTACTTCTCTTTTAATAACATCAAATCATATGGAAATAATTCTTATTTTAACATGTTCTCGAGCAGAACTTCACGCCATCTCTCATGCACAGTACAACAAAAGCAGAAAAGAAGTTAATTAATTTTTAAAAATTTGTTAAAAGTTTTTTAATTAAAAGACATTAGGGATTAAAGTTTATTTCACGAATCACAGTTGACGTCACATCTTACCCGTTTCCACATGGTGTATCGCCACCATACAATCTTTGCTTTTACAGTTTTTTTTTTGTCGTCAAGTCTGCAAAGTTTAGCAACGGTGACAAAAAAGTGCAAAGAGAAAATGTTTCTAATTAAACTTTTCTTATTGAAAACAAAAAAGCACTTTGAAGCAGACGTTTCAGCGAAAACGTTGTAATTAGCAAACTTTTTCTCTCGCAACTCTCCATAGATTTGTTCACCTGTGCTTCTTGCCTGCAGCCCCATCCCAGCAGGAAATATTACATAACATTGATGCATGAAAAAAGTTTGCGAAGTAGCATTAAAAGCTCTAGGCATAAAGAAGGATCACGCATAAATTGCGCCATAAAGCTAGTCATAACGCTAAGGGATACAAGTCGTTACGGAACTTTCCTCTTTTCGGAGAAGTGAGTGCGAGCGACTGTTGAGCTAATCAAAATTTTATTAACAAGCCTAAAATGCCTCAAACAGGATGAATGAAATAAACCCCTTTCGCCTTTCACTTTGTTCTCTCGAGAAAATTATTTTCCAAGATGTGACAATGGTGAATAAAAATGAAAATTGGCACGAGAAGATAACAAAAGGAAAAAAAAAGGCAGAGAAAGAAGTGAACTGCATTACCGCCAACACTTTAATGTGATGAATATCATGGAATGTTATTTTTCTTTGTAGCTCGACACGAGATACCCACAAAGAGACACATCCTTGCTTGACACCGCCGCACGATAGCTGAAGCATTCAACAAAAGAGGAATAAACATTATAAGATGGATAAATGCACCATCGTTTGTCTTTTTCCATCGCCTTCACTCTTTTTCCCTGACACCTCATCATCAATTCCGCTTTTTCTCTCGAGTTAGCTTTAATATAAACGTGTGGCAGCCAGTCGTGATGTATCAGGTTTTGGTTTCAATTCAAACTGAAATGACTGAGACCTGATGAATAAGACATGCTTGTAGAAGTTTCAACTTGAAAAGTAACACTGAAACTAAGAAAACAAAAACTGTAAGTGGCTCAAAATCATTATTGACTAATTAGGAGAAGCATTTAATCGATTCGAAATAACAAATCTAATTTCATTATTTTTTTCTAACACATCCGCGTTTTCAATTTATAACTTTTGACGTTCAATATTCCTTATACTTATTGATAACGCAACAACATAAAGTTCGTAGAACCCAAAAACTAGTCCATAAAAAATTCAGTTCGTGTCAAAAATAAGGGAAATGAATTTTTCATCATCATCATCATCATCAGACTGAGAGTATGGTTGGCCGCAGGGATCATATATAGTCTCGGTCAGCGCCACTTTAGCGAATTTTGCATCATAAAATTATACCAGTTGATACCAGCTTTCAAAATTACTTCCATCGAGGAATAAATATTTCATTCCAACAATTTTCATTTTGTTTAAAATGATGGATAAAATGAGATAAAATGTTTTGAAGTAAGTGTTAATGTATATTACATGAAAACGATGGCAACAATCAAGTATAAATTTTAAATTTAATTCTACTCGAAATTAAATGCTCTTGTTATTTTTTGGTTCCTGCAATAACTTCACCAATTGTTACTTCAAACACAGAATGTTAATATTTTCACAGAACTTAATCAACGATTAGATAACGTTTTATACGTTGCAGAAAGTGTGTCTCTCTGTATATCACTTCAGTTGTCAAGATTCTCTGCTGTTACAGTTAAAACTCAAGTTTACTTGGATCATCTCTAAACTTTCCAATCAAATCAAAAGCTTCTTTGCTTACTGAATTATTTCTCCATCTGTAATTATCTTGGGGTAGTCTGCTTCTACATTCAAAGTCAATTGATTGTTCTGAAACCTCGTAACCTTGGAAGTTCTGTAATCGAATTTTTGCTAAAAGATTAAGATAATCGCTCTAAAAGCTTTTCTTTGAAAGTTAAGCACTTAAGTACTTGAAATTCAAAGAAGCCATTTTCTGTCAGAAAAAGCACTCGATTTAATATCGTAGAATTTTATAATGCATGTTTATTTCCCAACAAATAAATTCACCAGCAATAAAGTCGACTTTTCAAAGTAATAAATTGCTATCGCAAACATTCCTTAATAAATTAGCAATATAGAACAGAAGGAAAGGAAAAGGCATAAAATGAAAATATGTATTCCAATCATGCAGAAAATGTCCTAAACTCGTTTTCATTCACAGCGTAGCGTTTTCTTGACGCCGCTTCCAACAAAATAAATTACGACTGTGTGAATAACTCTTTTCGACTATTTTTTTAAACACTCTCTCATCTTCTTCTACTCCAGCACGATAACAAATTAAGGTTTATTGTTTATACATGCCTTCCAGTTCGATGCCACTTTTATTACCCTTTACTGCTCTTCTTTTTTTCAAGCCGCAATGAATCGATATTTATGTAAAGTTTGTTTCTCCAGAAGTCGAAAAAGCATCGGCTAAACTTTTGCCGAGCTTTTCTGGCGAAATATTTCATCCCAAAGTTTATTTCTCACCGACCATAAATTGCTTTTTGCCAATCGGTGCATAAATAAAACTATCGTGAGCGATTTGAATTTTAATTGCAGTTTGTTATGAGCAAATTTGCCGAACACTTACATATTAATGCTAATAACTTGAGCCAACCCCCCAGAACGGAACATTGACACAATTAATTTTCAACGATGCGAGAGATAAAACCCCTGATAAGATAATTGTGTTTTAATTTTAAAGCCACATTTGAACACTTGGATACGACGTCAGGTGAATCGGTGTGGTTGACTAATACGCTAGACTTTTATTGCAACGAACGTGTTCAGGCAAGGTCGATCAACGACAGAACGAGTTTGGGGTTGAAGGAAACTTGCCGGCGCTCTCTTTTAGTGAGTGTACTATTGGGCGTGTTTAATCTTTTGATTTATATATTCCAGGTTGAGTCTGAAACGAGGTCGAAAATGCAACCTTGGAATTATTTGCAACTTTCTGTGCTTGTTATTTTCCACACTCAAGGTTTGATTTCCATCGATGAGACTTTCATCGTCATCTCCCCACCTCACACTTTAAACTTCACCAAAACTTTGTAATCCAATTAAAATTCATCCATTAATAAACAAACAGTCGTTAGTGAACCAACTCTGTCAATGTCAATGACACTCTTACTTGGATGACTAACGGTTTCGTCTTATCTTGCAAGTTCAAACAACAAAGGCGTGAGTGTATGGTTGAAATCTATCATGCGGCTTCTCGCCACTCTCTCGAGTAGACGTTTTCACTAAGCTAAGCTAGACAGTCGTGCTATCTCAAACGAGTTGAAGTGTTTTATTTATTTTCTTCTTTATCACTCGTGTGCCGTGCCGTGTTGGTTTTGTTGCTGTCGCGCGGAAGAAAATGACGGAAAATGACGCGAAATTGTTGGCGAAACCAGATGTAGTGGTTGAGTGCCCGAAAATACGATTGAAAGACGCCATACCGCAAATCATTGCGAGCATGGCTATAAATTTGCTTATTGTTCAAGTTGGCATAAACGTTTCGTTCTCGTCCATTCTCATTCCCCAATTGACGCTGCTCGAAAGCGACATTAAAATTGATCTCGACAGCTCATCAAATCTCGCTTCAATTGTCACCGTTGCAACGGCCGTCGGCGCCCTCGTGTGTGGATCTTTGATGGATCATTTCGGTCGTGTTCGACTAGCAATCTTCATTTGCGCGCCATTCACTGCCGCTTGGCTGTTGATTGTTCTTTCGAGCCATCTTTACATGATTTATGCAGCTCGGGTGCTTTCAGGATTTTGCGGAGGTGTGTTGAAAGGCTACGGCCGGCAATGCTTAAATATTGATTGTAATTAAAAATCCGTTTTTGCTTCGGAGGGTTGGACACGACGACAATCTTCTGGCATCACAATGGCCATCATAAATTAATAATTCATTGTTTGACCTGAAACTGATGCCGGTGTTTTTACTTCTCTGCCTGCCTTCAGGACTAACAACTGTTGCTATCGTTTACGTAAGCGAAATCACCAACCCGAAGTACCGGGGAATGCTGCTGTGCCTAAACAGTGTGGCAGTGTCGCTGGGCATTTTAATCACGTACATGCTGAACATCTTTTTGAATTGGCGGTCGATTGGATGTGTCTATGCTGCGTTCTCGATTGTGACACTCTTTGGTAATACTTGTTTCATACTGTAAATGATGCTGCGATGTTATAAGTGGCTGATTTGAACGTGGGTTTGACGGAACTTAACAAGTGGATCTTGAATTCTTGATGAACTAGCTGTGCAAATCCATTTGAAAAGTTGCATCATGTTTGACTACAATGAACGTCACGCGAATGTCACTCGATCTATCTTGATGAACTAGCAGTTTCATTGTTCGAACAAACTTTTCAAAAACTTTTCTTTTGATTAGCGCTGATAAAAATCCCGGAGAGTCCGAGTTGGATTGTCGCTCTGAGTCACAAAAGGAAGAATTCTGAAGCGCGGCTATCTCTCGAATGGATTTATCGAAGAAGTCATGTAAACAAACAAAAGTTCTTATCGAGTCTTTCTAGTCCACGAGCATTAAAAGCATTTTTCTTTTCTCTTCTTCTTGATTTCGACGTTCAGCTTTCTACGTTCCAATACCGTCAATTAATTGATAATGAAAAATTGAAGGAAAACTTCCCGGGAAGCGAGAACCCGAAGCGAAGGGAAAGTTTAATGAAAGTTGCGATGAAGCCGCAAGTCTACAAACCGCTGATAATTCTGCTGTTCATGTTTCTGTTTCAGCAGCTTTCCGGCTGCTACGTTCTCATCTTTTACACCATAAACATCTTTAGAAACTTGAGCTCCAACTTTAGCGAGAAAATAAATGAAAATATGGCGGTGATGCTGCTCGGAACGCTTCGCTTGATTATGTCTGTAATTGCTTCAGGGTAAAATCATTAAATAATAATGATACACCTTTTAAACTTAAGGTGCAAATTTACGGAGCTATGGTTTTCATTCTATTCTTCTTTCTTTTCCTCTCTTTTCACACGAAATTCTCACCTTCACACCGACGAAGAGTGTCACGAAAGTGCCATAGAAAAACACTTCTGTACATCTCGGGATTAGGAATGATGATATTCATTTTGATAGCTGCCATATTGGTGCGGAATATGGACGGATTTTCGTCGACCCACAGCTTTTTAGACGCACCGAGATCTACGGTGAACCAGACGAAAGATAGAGTTGAAGCGATTGGAACAGGCAGCCACCTCGAAATCTCCCTTCTCATCAGCATATTGTGTTACAACTCTTTCTGTGCCCTGGGCGTTATCATTCTTCCATGGACATTAATCAGTGAATTGTATCCGATTCAGGTGAGAACAGAAATATGAA
>JPYR01000017.1:154141-167462 GCA_000775305.1 Belgica antarctica
GCTGGAAAACGCCAAAAAATACCTAAAGTCTAAAGTCTAAATTCAACCTCTGATCCTGATCACGTCACAACTCACATTCTACTTTTTATTTCACTTTGCTAAGCATCCTGCATTTTTAATGACCCATCAAAACGAAAAGACTTCGAAGTTCTTGAATCGCATCACCGTCTCAAGATTGACTCGACAACTGCATCTCACTTTTCGCTCTTCATCACTTTTCAACACGTCCACATAAATTAATGGGACAAAATCTCCTCGAGCTTTATTCGCTTTATTGGAGTTCTTCTTCGTCGTGGCACAGGCGGAACGAGAGTCTTAGTGAAGACGGAAAAAAGGGAAAACAATTTTGTATTGAGCAACCCCATAATCTAACAGCTTAGAATTTCAATTTCACTCAATAGAACTGAAACACCAATTGAAATTTACTGTCGATTGTCATGATTCGGAATAACAATAAAATGCATAACTAGCAAGTTCAATTCTCAGTGAAAATCGCTTGGCAATAGGGTGGCAATGTAAACATTCTGAAATTCCGAATTTCAACAGCTGAACTGGGGACTTGAGTGCGATGAAATTTGATATTTTATCGATTTAGTTTATTCTGTCGTTGGGAATCCATGCAATAAAGTCAATCTGTGTTGGGTTTTGCCAAATCAAAGCCGACAAAATTGCATTTAATTCGATGCTGTAGTGTCAGAATGGAAATTATCTTTGATGTTTTACAACGACAAACACAAACAGACTGCAAAGCTTTGTTATCAAGTTTCAAGTCTACATTTTCCTAGGAAAATCATCAATTTAAATGTGCTAGTGCAAATTAAAATATAACGAAATGGTTTTAGGGCTTTTTTCGGTATAAGAAGCCCTGCCTTTGATGACCGTTTGTTTAACTAAATTTGAGAGAAATTCTAAAGAATTTCTGATTCAACACTCTGTTTTTGTCAGTGATAACTTAAAGCTTAAGTGCCTGAATAATTTTCCTAAAAAAGCTTTACAATCCTTCAATACTTGCGATTCAAAAATGATTTGATGCATGCCCGAGATAAAACTAAATTTACAATTCAAACTAATGAACCAGGAATTGCTTTATAATCTTGAAACACGAAAACTTAAAAATTGCTTATTCAGAACGTTACATCTACAGTTTAACGATTCAATTTAATGGTTAACCTCCGACATCTCCCCTTTCCCCAAAATCTCTTCTCGAGAAATTTAATTAAGAAACTTCAAAACCCCGGACAATCAACTCATCAAACTCCCAAGTGTGACTCAAACTTGCTAACTCGATCAATGTCATTTTCGTTAACGGCAATTATGTAGAAGATTAAGTCACAACTTCCGGCCATCTCAAGATAGTGAAACTTTCTAAGCTTTAGTTTCTGTGTCTTGAAAACTTTCCGTCCAGCGACGAGACGGCGGGGGCGGGGAAAGCGACGTAAATTGACCGAATCTATTATAGAGTTACAAGCGATGGGGATGTGCATGTATGTGAGAGACGGAAAGTGTCAAAACATAAATCACATAAACTATAAAATATCACGCTCTTAAATCTTTTATCTCTGAACCATGTGAAATTTGTTTCGACTCGTGTTCGTACAAACGATTCCGACTCGACTGATTATTTCCAGCTCCCACTAAAGCTTCTGTTTTCTTATGAAGTCTGCAAACAGTCCCACGTCGCTACGCTTGCTGCACAATTGTCTTGCTGTCGTGACAAAGCTGCTACATAGTTTCAGAAATGTCAGAACGATGCGACGTCTAGTTGAAGCGTGTTTACAAATTCGATTTTCTTCAAAAAAAAATGTTTTTGAGAATCACTGAGATCGCTCGCATCTTTATTCAATCCTCGTTGAGGTTCCGTCTGTCATATCAAATGTCTCACATTCACAGCACTTTGTGAATAACAACTTAACGGAGCGTAAACGGCAGGGATGACGCTTGAAACGTGGCGCTTGGAGAAGAAATCGTTTCATAATAACTCAATGGCTACAAACAGATTGGCTCGTCTTGCTCTCCGCTTCAACTCAACTCGTCATCTGATAAGTCTTCATTCTATTTGCAACTCAGCAGCGCCCGCAATGAAAACGAACACCGAACATGCATGTGCGGTATCTTCATCCGCACAAGAAGGAATCATGCCTTCCGTTGAACGCTTTTCATTCTCGTCTCGACTCTTCAAACGAATGACAAATTAAAAATGTGGAATTGCGGCACGTTCGTGACGTTATTTTCAAGTGTGTTCGGTAAGTTAAGAGGATTGCGATTGAGTGATTAGAGAAGATAAAATACTTCACATGCGTTTGTGGTGCTTTAACGAGAAGCAAAGCATATTTGACCCACATCAACCCGTGCTTGGCCCTCTCGAAGTCCTTAACGCATAAAACCACTCGCTAGTTGAGCACGAAACCTTTCCACCGCTTCTTCTTCATTTGAACTCGAAGGCCTTCGAGAAATTTACGACTTGAAAACATGATTTTATGTAACGCCAATCAAATGGGCCATAGGCCATGCCATTACAACGCATTAAGCTTTTTTATGATTTCATGATATTTTTATACTTCTCGCTCGTCTCGTTTGTTTTGCCATCGTCCCCACTCATCAGGCGCCCAGTGCCGACCCTCACCCACTCCTCCGTTTCAATTAGGTTTATTATCTGTTTTATTAGTTTATGATAGCATTTAAAAGGAACATTATGGTTCACTATCTCCACACTCACATGATGGACGCTTCGAAGTGAACGAGGAGGAATAAAAACACGAGTGAAAAAATGCGAGCCATAAAATGAACATTTAATTGCTGTGCGAGTGGTGAGGCTTTAGAGATGTGGAGCGGCTACGGACGTAAACGAGCACAACAACAAAGTGATGTCCACGATCCACTGCGATAAATCTTGTGTGCGGGGTGAAATGGAACGAAATTAGTGTCAAATGTTGTCGAAGAAAATGATTCGGTGGTTGGGAAAGCGACAGCTTTGAACTAGTTTTGCGGCGTGCATCTAGTGCACCGATAAGCTGAAAGAATTTTCATCAGCTTAAGAGCTTTTAAATAGGAAGTTATTTAAACACTTCGAAGTGATAACTGCTGAAACCACAAAATTCAATCGAAGCTTTGAAGTTATTCAAACCAAAAGTTAAACAAACTTTCCCGTTGTTGAATCTGGTTAAAAAGTTGAATACAGAACTTTGTCGAAAGTTTCTTTTGAATTTCTCGATTAACGAATTCCTTTGAAATTTAAGTTTTCTTCGTTTACTCGTTCATTCAGTTCAATTCAATGGAAAGTGAACACTGTTCAAAATAGCATAATGTTTCCAACGTGTACTTAAGTGCTTACAGACGCCCGACAATCTTCCGGGAAGTCTTCAAAACTCTCGATGCGAAAGAAACATCAAAAGGCATCGAGTTTCTGGGAAGGTGCGACGCCCTGCAATTAGAAATTGTTGACAGACGTTTCTATTTTTAATTAATCTAGACAAGAATGATGAATCTCGAGAGGGGTGTCGTGTTGAAATCGAAGCCTCTGAAGTTCTCGGGATTTTCGCGCCTGTTTTGAATTAAAGTGATACTTGATCAGTAGGACAGCACATTAAAGCTGAAAACTTTGCCCACTCGTGAATCTCTCGCAAATCAAAAGAAAAACCGTTCACAGCTTTCAAATCATAGGTTTTGAAACTTCCTACTAACAAGGCTTGATGAAAACCTGGAAACTCCACGCAAGGGATTGAAATTAGCATTACTCACAGTCCCCCAGTCCTTGTTGAAGAAAAACTTTTACAATCAGCCATCAATAAATCCAGCCAAGCTCTGCCGCCCCTGAAATCGTAAAGAAATCGTCAGTTTTTAATTAAATTTTAAGAGACTTATTCCGACAATTCCAACAAAACTTTCATTCAACCTCTCGTTGAATAATCAAGCCAATGACAATTTTTTCAATTAAACTTTAACAAAGCGGGCGTGCGAAGAGCGGAACAAAGGGGCGGGCATGGGACGAGTAAACTCTGTGTTGGAACAAGAGCATGGAATGTCAATAATAAACTTTTGCGGGGTAATAAAGAATTACACAGAACCTGAGCTGGAATCACTCTCGGCCCCTGCTCAGAAATCTCGAGAATTGAAAACTGAATTCACCCAGGCGACAAAGTTTTGCACTTTATTGTCTTAGCTTTTTCTCCCCAGGTCCGCTTTGTGTCACACTTTTGGGTGTCCAATGAGTCATATTCTTTAATTACACTCTCTGGAGACTCTTAATTTAATTGAGATTCAATTTACTCTCGTCGCCTGCGTCCCCTGAACATCAATATTAACTCAGGAGACGAACCTTTGGCCCTAACCCTGAATGCGATAACGAGAGAATCAATTTTCATAATTCAATTTGGATACGAAGTTGATTCAATTTGTGTCGTTATAATGCTACTGAGACGTATTCTCGACACTGGGGTGTTCCAAACACAAATTTAACGATGTCTCTTTTCTGTTCGTCTTCGCAAGTACTTAATTAATTCGAAATTATGAGGTGTTGTAAAATCCCTGACTCGCAATTGAACGAAAAAAATTATTCTCGTTTGACATAAAACTGACAGAACATAAATTTTTCACTTCGTTTCCCTCGGAAGCGCTCGAGTTTAACGGCAAAATAACCATAAAACGAACAAAAGTTTCACGTTTTTACATGTCGATGGTTTTTTAAATTATTCAGTCGCCAGGTGAACTCCGAGCGGTCAACAAGGAATTCAATGCTTTTCGTTTGAGAACGACGGAAAAGCTTTGTGCAGGGATAGTTGAGAGAAAACTGCTCAAGTTTTCCTCTCGCATGGTTGCCTTTTGCCTGCTCAAATTGAATAACAATTCATTTTGCCTCGTTTGACACCTACGAGAGCTTGTTTCTATCGTTTCCTTTTGCAATCCGCTTTGACTTCAAACGCTGGCGCCCTTAGAATGATGAATTATGCGGAGATGTTGTTAACGATGGCGTTGATACGTTGAAGTCAAAACTATGTTATATTGAGTGACTTATTGCAATCCTTTGAACTAGTGACACGTGATAGTTGACGTCGGTGCTTCAAAGTGCTTATTAAGAGCTGATAAAGCACAAAATATTTATTAAAAGTAGGTCAGCGATGAGCTAACACAGATCGTCGTCATTTGCAGCTCTCGACCGACAGTCATGAATCGTAAGCGAGAATTCCTTAAACGAGAATTCCTCGAACGAAGCTTCCTGACAGTTTAAATCGACCAGTTGATAGGTGAAGGCACGTACGGCCGAGATTACAATGCGAAGGATATGCTGACTGGCGATCTCGTGGTCATGAAATACGTTCGCATAGAGAAAGAAGTCAAAGGCTGATCAAAATTCTTCGAGAACTGCAGCTGAATTTTTGTCAATTCTCAGCCCACCGGAAGCATTCCCGGAAAAAAATCGACTTCTCATCGAAACAAGATCCCATTACCATCGCAGACAACGACCGCACCGCACCGATCAGCCGGCCACGTCAACCGCACCGTCGCCAGGCCATTTTCCCTCCAAAATACACAATCTCCAACCATACCGTCGATTAAAATAATTCTCAAGATGATCCCAGTGAACGAGTGGACAAAAGATTATTTCCTAGCCAACCAGGATGGTTGTTTCAGTAAGCTGGTATCGTTGTCGCCTGAAGAGAAGCTTTCTTTGAACAGGAATTTGCATCGGCTCGAAAAAGGCAAAATTGTTTTGCTTCGGAATGGATTGATTGCGGATATTCTCGAGCCAGAGCTGTATTGTAAAACAGTGAATATAAAGACTAGCGACGACTCAGTTAGAACTGAAAGCGGCAAGTACTCGGACAAGCTCGAGCTGAAAGACGGCGAAAAGATCGTGTCTGAAGATAACGGCAACGATGTCGAGAACCTCGCAGAGTCGTGGCGCTGGGTCGTCTCGCAGTCACCGTCAACCAATGACTGGGTCAACGAACATATGGAAGGCGACGATCGATCAAACAAGCGAAAGCTGGACGAACCCGAAGATGATCTGAAGTCATTTATTGTTAAGGTAGGTCAGGAACTGACACCGAGGAACAAAAATGTAAACAATTTCTCATTTCAGTTGTACGAGAACGTTGACAAGCCAATAAACAGCTTGGTGGAGGTCGTTGGATTCCTCTCGGTGTCTCTCAGTTCTGAAGAATCGATTGACAAAGACACCTTCGGCGAGCCTCAAAGCATTCCAACGTTCACTATTCACGCAATCGTCGTAAAACATCTTCCGCACAGTGTCCCGATCGCCTTCGACTTGTCAGAGCCTGAGGATTCACCGTCGCCCTGCGAAATTCGACGTGATCTCTTGAAACTTTTCACTCACTTCATGTTTGGCGATGAACTGGCTGCGCATTACCTCATCTGCCATCTCATCTCCAAGGTCTACGGCCGCGTCGGCGGTGAAGTTCTCGGAAAGTTCTCGCTCAACCTCGTCTGCACCGCAATTCCCATGAATCTTTTGGTCGACCACGTCCAAAAATTGTACAACCTTTTGCAGCTTATCGTGCCAGATTCGCAGTACGTCCCATGCACAATCGAGAATTTAAACAATGCGACGTTCATTCCCAAGAAGAATTATTCCAACAATCGCCTAGAGACAGGAATTCTTCAGATGCCTAATCACACCCACTTGGTTTTCGACGAAACAAAGCTTGAGAACGGCAAGTTGGAGCAAAACGCATGCCTGGCGCTGGCTGAAATCACAGACCTAATCAAGTTTCAGTCTATCAACTACGACTTTGGCTTTTACAAGATTCCATTTCAAACCGACGTCCCGGTGTTGAGCGTCAGCGAGGGAAAATCCTTGTTGCCGACTGACTTTGCCGTCAAATTGAAACCCGACGCCGAAGCAGTCAAACTTGTGCATGAAAATATTGCTGCGGGATTGCACTACATCAAGCCGCGTCTCAACTCAGTACGACGGTACTTGGGGCAGTGCCGGCAAGCCAGCTTCGAAATCGGAGAAGAAGAAACGAAGATGATTGAAAAAGACTTTGCGAAGATGCGCGAGAACGTGAACTTGCAAGTCGACGAGCTGCACTCTTTGATGGTCGTGTCTCGATTGATCGGAATTTCTGAAGGGAAATCAAAGCTCGACGAAGCGGCATGGAACACAGCGAAGGGTTTGGAGACAGAAAGGTTGAGTCGGCTCGACAAGAAAGCTCCCGTCAAAGCCTAAAAGCTATGGTTAAAGTTGTTTTTACCCTCAAGTACAGCGTGTTTTTGAAATAAATTTAATTTTCTAAGTATTTAAACGGCAAAATTTGCGCCTAATCAGGGAAATATTGTCTGGAACTCTTGACTTTTTGATGAATTTTACCCCTAGCAACGAAACGTCGAAGCCAATTACGCGACTCAAACTCGACGACACGCTTGTTTCCATCACATTGACGTTCAGCACCTGGTAGCTGGGGCTGATTTCTCCGAAATTGTTAAAAAAAAATCATCTTTGAACCTCCCTGAGTTTTTATGCTAATGACTCCACTTGCAAAATACTTCGCATTTCAACTCTTTGCCGTCTAACTCGTCTGAACTTTTTCTTCTTCATCGCAACTTTGACAATTTATCACTTAGCATGTATAACGAATGGAAATTGCCGCAATTTTTATTGCCGTCGTAACATAGTCTAATTGCAAACGCTTTTTCTCCATTCCCACCCAGCATTCCAAGACGTCTATCAGTTAATTAATTTCTGACGGAATACGAGAAACGCAAGAATCACAAGAAGGAGCATAAATAAATATCAAGCTCGAGCGGGAGTTGTAGTGGGAATCGTCGGAGACGAAAAAAGAGGACAAATTGCAAGTTTCCGAGCTGGGAGATAATAAAGATTGAACGGTCGAACGACTTTCTTCACTTAATGAAACCAGGATCTATCAATTACAAGGATTTAATGTCACGAAAGTTGATCCGAGGTGTAATGAAGGGCGTTTCTTGCTTTTATTCATGTCTGTGCACTTCACATTTATTATTTCCGTAAGTTATTTCGAGAGACGAAATATTTCTTGAAGATTTCTTACCCAAATCTTCAAGGAATAAATTTGTGTGGCCTTGGACGAAGTCACACTTTGCGCACACTTGAAACTCTACCCGACCGTCGACCTTTCTCCGATGACAAAATCCTTTTCGACGAGAACATCTTGAAAAGTTCCTCATGGAAACCACTCGCCTGACAAGCCCGCATTGTCCACTCGTGTCCAAAACAGCCGCCAATCGACATCTTCGCCTACAACTTGGTCACCGCTCATCCGTCCTTGATTCAATTAAACTGCGCGAAAGGAAATGTCATCTTCGTCACTAATGAGCGACTCCTGAAAGCCATTCAATCCCTAGTGAAAGCAGCAAATCCTCGGAACTCGTCATTGTCTCCCGTCGGCCCAGGTGAAACAGGAATGATGAATGATTCGGATGAAGCGACAACGCGACCCTCCCTAAAATAAGCATTTAGGACGGCTAGGTAGCCGAGCGTAGCGAGTACCGTCGCAGCCATCTGAAAATAATTAAAAATTATGCAACGGGGGGATTGTTATGTGATTTTGTTTTAATTTACCGAAAATTAAATTTTCTGCTCCCAACCTTGGTCGAGTGCAAAGGAAAACAAAAGAGAGCGGGGAAACTTTAGTAAATTATTCGCTCTGCTTAAATGGCATGGCATTAATTACAGTGAAATTTATTTCACTCATTAAAATTTCAAGCATTTTTTCTCGCTTCTATTCCCCTTTAACTCGAATTGGCGTTATTTATAGACTGTTTTCGCCTTTTCCTTGCCTGTGGAGGCATCTTCTCGGAAACATCATCCTTTAAATGGATTTAAGGCATTGAATTTCGAGCGGAAAGTGATTTCAGTTGAGCTTCGAACTTGAGTTTGTCTGTTGTCAGGCTCTTAAAGAAATTTCTGACGAGTTTTAGAAGAAACTTATTGTGCACGTGTTCGAATTATGATTGAAGGCTGTGATGACGACTCCGAGAATGTTTTTTCAGAAAAAGTTTAACTTTTCGACTTTGTAACCTGGAAAAAGGTGCGGAATTAAAGGCAACCTTCACACCTTTCAGCTGAAACCTTTGGCAACGGTAAGAAAAGAGCCTTTGCTAGAAAAAGCTTTCAAATTAGCTTTTCATCACACCGATAATCAGAAGGTTGAAAATCTTAAAATGGCTTTCTGCGTTCACCGAACTAAAATCCGGTTTGATATCAGTTCCCAAGGAAGTTCGTCTAAGCTATTCAAAACAGCGGACCAACCCGCTCAACCAGCCTCATTGTAATTGATTGATGAGAAGAAGAAGCGCTTCCTAAAAGCCTTTCCGTTCCTTCATCTTCGGGGAAGGACTTCCGTCAAACGAGAAGAGTCAAAACAAAAACCGGCTCGAGCAAACTCGCTAAGCTTCCATTTGTCCACTTGAGAAATGTTTCCTGCCATTTTGTGGCCATCCGAAGTCGATAACAAGCATGAAATCCTTCTGTAGCAAACTACAACCAATTACTTCCAGGCTAATAGGTCGCAGGAATTTATTTTCCATTATTTTTCTCGTCAAACAAATTTCCAGAGAAAATTGAAATTTCAAATCAATTTACAACACCGCAGAACTTCACATGAGGGAGCGTGAAAACATTTTTACACTGTCGCAGCCTAACAAGCCGTGCCAAACCGCGTTTTTGCTGTGATTATGAACGATTGTCTGATGAAATTTTCGCATGGAAATTGAGTCTTTCAATAGGACCGTTTGAAGCACTTTTTGTCTTTCCCCGTGTCGTTCCAGGAAACGAAAATTAAGCAACCTCCATGATTCCCCACCCGGAGCTCAAAAAGCTACAGAAAGAAATGTCTATGACATTAAACTTCTCAAGCAAAATAAATTTCCATTAATTTCTCCAGCGAGAGAAGAATTGCGTGAAAACCGAGGAAAAGTCTTGTGCAAAAGCGCAAGTTGGGCTGCCAAATGTGTGGCTTTAAACTCGTCAGTACCGGGATTTGAACAATGAAATTTATAAATAACATCGTGAACTACGAAAAGCACCAGCAAGAGCCACACAAATGGCCACTCTCTGCATGTGGTAGCCCCACCCAACCGTTTCCACTCAAAATTTAATGAAAATTAAGCCCAAGCCGGGGAATGAATTATCTGCAGAAGATCGAAAGCCGAAGCACACGAAAGATACGCGCGGACGTGGACAAAAAGTTTTTCTTTCAAACCATTTGCGGAATCAAATGGCGCAGAACGTTTTCTTGGCTGGCACCGGAATATGATTAAAAAAATTACGAAGGCTTTATGAAAATAAATTGAATTGATGATCTTCTTTCCGTTTCGAGCCGAAAACATGCGCCACATTGCTTTCTGTTGTTTCTCTTTTTGTGCCGTTTGGTTTCAATTCAATTTATTTCTTTGTCGAAGCGGCAGAGAGACAAATTGGTTTGATAGGCAAGAATTAGGCTTTTTTGTGGTACTGCTGATGTTATTTGCTGGGGGCCGTGCTTAGTTGACGTCAAAAGAGTTCGATGACGCTGCAAAAGTCAAACGTTCAGCTCTACTGGTGTTGTTCTTCTTTAAACGCTGATGAGCGAACTGGGCAGTTGCCTTAAGCGCTGGAAAAGTGAAATGCTGATTGTCAGACGAACAAAGTCATTCCTTTCTTTTTTTGCTGGATGTTTTTACAATTCTCGAATCTGTGAATTCGGTGATTGTTCAGCACTTTTGTGAACGAGGTTTGCGCTTGCTTTACGAGACTTTCAACCTTTGCGAGTAAAGTTTGAATCGACCTTTTCAAGGAAAAGTTTTTAAATGAAGTAATTTGTTGAATGAGTGTGCTGGGGCTTGTAGATGAATAATGTCGGTTTATAGAAGTTTTGCATAGTGATTTATTCAAGAAAAGGCTGAGGCTAGATGGAACACTTGAGCCTTAATGTAACAAGCAATGCTTATTTCTGAATTGCTTTTAAAAATTGGTCAGCACACAAAGATAGAAAATTTCTAATTTTTTCTACTGTTATTCTTAGCGCATTAGGATCATAACCTGCAAACTCAAAACTTCAAACAGACAAATTTGCTAGATGATAACTTCAACACCTGAAAAACGACGTTGCAATTGACTATTCTGAAATAAATTCCACAATCTTTCACTACACCAGACCTAACCTAGCTTCTTTAGAAAACCTAATCTTAAAACATTCCCATCACATCACTAGCCCATGCCGCCACATTCTGTCAATACTGAAGATCAACAAAAACAACCCTACAGCAGTGAACGATAAGATCATCAAATTTCCCCAATTCATGTTTTCTGGGCAAACTTCATGTTGCCAAAGATGCGTCTTCCTTCTTCTCCAAGTCTCGCTTGCCTTCCTTAACTTTAGTTTCGAGGCGAAATGAACGTAGAACGGCATCGCAGGCACGCTTCATCTTAACTCCGTATTGTCTTCTGCCTTAAACGATTTGTCAACTTGGGCAAGTTGTTGTTCTTTGTCTCCTTCACAGTGTTTTTGTTCCATTTACCACAGATAGCTAACTTTCACTATTTATTTATAAGAATTTATAAAAAAGAGAAAAACAGAAAACTACAATTTTCTTTCTCATCCTTCGTTGTCGTATCACATAAATTCGTTTCATTCGTTCTGCTTTGTTCAGGGTTGTCGGCGATGGGTTGCCGCAAAAGCTTTTTGTTCGTCAAGCTTTGTCGGCAACCTTTCACCTTGACACGGAGATTTTGATTTTGAATTAAATTTTCCAGACGTTTGTTGACCTGAGACCTACTTCGGTCCTTGGCAGCGCTTCCTTAGCTGTTATTTTTGAGCTACAGTGGAAAAGAGAACGAGTTCATAATGAAAGAAGAAGCATTGTGTGTCGAGCGAGATATATCTCCGCTGTTTGATCTCATCTGAATAAGAAAAACGCTCCCGACGAATGGAAACGTTTTACGACATTTATCTTTTCAGTTCTTTTTGCGTGTTTGTGTAATTTTATCTCTCTAGGAAAATTAGTTGATGGAAAATTTCTTAAATGTAGCGTAAATCTGAAACGCCGCTTTGATGCTTGAGTGATGATAAACAAGCAGGCGATAGTTGGCCAATGACGTCATTCGACTTTGGAACGTAACAAAAGGTGCTTCATTTGATTAATTGCAATTTATTATTATCATCAGAAACTTCCCCGAAAGGCAGATGTTACGAGTCCCGTTCGAATCAGTTTTTCCAACCCTTTTTTCTCACCTTTCACCCCCAACCCGTAGCAACTTAAACTTAATGAATTAATCATTTTGACTCGACTCCCAGTCGCATACACTGAAACAAGCCGTAATTAATCGTCTCACAACAAAACCTTAAATTGAATTCTTCCCTTACACAAGCTTGTGAAAGTGTCAATGTCGCCCGAAGATTGAATTGTCAATGTCAACAGCAGCGGAGAATTTCTCTGAATCGACAATGATCGAAGACAAACAGAAAGCGATTTTTCTGCAGTCGCTTTGCATAATTGTTTCTTATATCGAGCCAGCAATTAGTCAGCATCGTCTCGGGTTGCTTTTAATTGAATTGCAGTAAAATGTAGATCTGACTTCGGGCCGCTTAATGGGAAAATCGTTTGAGTCTTCCCGCCATTCATTATCCGAAGTTTGCACTCGGAGCGAAATAAGGAATTATGGCACTGCAATATTCTTTCTCGCCTTTCAAAACTTTAGCCATTCACCAACTTGAACGAACACTCTTTTCTTCTTTCACAACTTAATTGCAGCTTCAGAATTTATTTTTTCTTCAACAGCAATTGCAGCTGCATAAATCCCCGAGACCCTTCAAGCTTTCGGATGAACAAAACCCAATTAAAAGCTTTCCAACATGAGAAACACAACACAAATCTTGAATCTGAAGCAGCGTAAATGCGAGTCTGGTCGAAAGTAGCTTAATTGCCCTCTCTAACAGTTCTCTCTCTTCACCGCTTAATTTACGCGGTTTTAATTTATGTTCCAAGGCACTTATTGGGGTTTATTTATCCCCTCGGGTTGTTTATCAGCAAGTTTTTCTTTCAATATTTTCTGTTTGGCTTTCCGCTTGATTTGACAACGAGCAAAACTTTAGCTTGAAGTTCAGAAAGAAGGTTCGAAGCTGTTATGAAAGCTTGTTTTTTAATTTTGTTTTTAACTTGGATTTGATTCGAAATGGAATCGAAAGAATCGCAGCGATTGTTGAAGTCAGGGAAAGCTGTTGGGAGTTTTTGTAGCAAAAGAAATTGTGATGGTTGTTGTATTTTGTCAAGAATCGGTGCAAAAACATGCTGGTTCGGAACTTTTCTTTAAAATATTTCAAATTTCTGCAAGTTTTTATGG
>JPYR01000017.1:178262-197428 GCA_000775305.1 Belgica antarctica
AACCGCTCGATTCCATACACTAGCGACAGGTGGAACACGAAGAACCCGATTATGATGTTGAATGTCAGGCATGCGAAGTCAAACGGGGTGACAACAACCTTGTCATCTCTCAACGAGAACGTCGCCAGACCAATCAGCTTAAGAATGTTGCCGGTTTTCACGGCGTAGCTGCGAACTGAATACTTTGACATGATGACTGGATCTGACCGTATTTATTTCGATGAAAACTTCAAAGCATTAAGAAATTAATGTATGTTATCGACAGTGCATCGGTGTTTAATTATTGTTAGCTCAGTGAAATTAATCAGAAACTTTTAACGGTTTTTAAAAATTCAAACTTTTTGAAAATTTCATAACCGCTAAAACTTTTAACACTGAAGCAAAGCACAGTTCATTTTCGGCGGTGTCAAAATGGGACGAAAAATATTTAAGAAAAATCCAGTTTCTCATCGAAAGGTCGATCAAAGCGGCATAGAACCGATCCATTTAAGCACTTCTTGTGGCGCTAGGCATGAAAAGACAGTTATCGAAGGAAGCAACAGGTGAAATTGCACAAAAAAATTTTTTTACGAAAAATATTGAAATATTTTTTGTTTACAGCCTTTCGGATGAGCAGCCATTGAGTTCCCTCCAGCTCTGCAACATTGATTACGAGCACGATGAGCTGAAGGTGAAGTTCGAGGCCACTTCGAAGTGGACGCTAAGGAAGCTGAACGCTAGTTTCAACGACAGCACCAGGAAGTTTCACGACTTTGGAGTGGTCGGTATCAAGTCGAGCGGGCTTTTCAACGCGATTGAAGTCAAATTCAAAGTAGGAGACATGAAAATCATGTATTACAGTTCATTAGAGAAGGTGTTCTTCCTCGAAATCCACTACAGTGTTGTATATTCAGTCGGGATCAAAAGCTTCACTTCCGTGTAAGAAGCTTCCGGTGCCAAATTTGCGCAGCTTTTCATCACTTTTTGCCTTTTAGATACAAACTGGAGCTTCCTCGGCATCCAACACACAGCGTTTGGACATTTTCGCGGTTGCTTGGTTTCTTCCACCCTAAAGATGAAATTTGCGACTTCTTCAACAGCGAGCTTGAAGCTGGCGAGGACTCGCAAGCACCGCCGCACCAAATTGGAGTCGAGTTCTCTGAGTTTCGTCACATCAAGTTGTTGAAGGAACGTTTCACTAGTTTCGACTATTGCGAAATGTTCCAACGGATGCTAAGCATTGAAGACCTGACAATTCGCAAGGCCCTGGCTGAGCTGTCGGTGAAGAACGCTGTTGTCCGACCCACTCACATGTCGAACCACTTCGTCGTCTACTTCGAAGGAAAGAAGCTCTCAGACAAGCTCGGCTTCAACAACCTGGTTCTGACTCCAATGTCGCATTACAACGAGTCCGACGACCTTGAAGATGAGTCCAAGATGAAGATTTTTAACCAAATCATCACGATCGACGGCTGCCGAGTTGTCTTTGAGAAGCCTTGGCGAAAGTTCATCGCGCTAGACAAGAAGTACCACGTGCAGCTGGTCGAGAACCGCGTTCCAACTCGACTGGCTTGCACCGCCCTCAAATCAATCAAGTCATTGAAGTTGGAAGAGTTTATCGTGACTTTCGACGACTCGACCTTGTCACATCAGCCTTTTAGCGGTAGAAACGAAGTCATTGAATCCATCGAGTGCTGCAATCCGGCAGTGGCTTCAAACAAGCCGCAGCTCGAAGCTGTGAAGAACATCATCAGTCGATCTAGCTTTCCTTTGCCCTACATCGTCTTCGGCCCACCTGGTACGGGAAAGACTAGCACCCTCGTCGAGGCGATTGCACAAATCGTGAAACTCCAACCGACAGCCAAGATCCTCGTAACTGCCAACTCCAACGCGGCTTGCGACGAAATCGGTGAACGACTGTTACAGTTCATTCCACGTTACAAAATGTACCGCATGTATTCGCCGTCGTTCGACATCAGCTTCCCAGACCGCCACATGAAGCTCCACCCGCTGCTCAAACCGATTTCCAACATGAAGAACGGCCAATCCACAAATCCATCCTACGAAGAGTTCTACAGCTACAACGTCGTCGTCTCAACGCTGGTTAACTGCGGAAGGATGGTCACCGCAGAGATCAAAGCGGACCACTTCGAATACATCTTCATCGATGAATGCGCAAGTACAATCGAGCCGCTGTCAATCATCCCAATCGTCGAACTTGGCGCTGGTTTTGGGAAAATCAACGCGCAAGTCGTGCTCGCTGGTGACCACAAGCAGCTGCAAGGCGTGGTTCACTCGTTCTTCAACGAGCGACATGGATTCGGCGTCAGCTTGATGGAGCGCGTCATGATGCTGGAGAAGTATGAGTTCCCTTACAACCCGAGACTTGTTACTCAACTCACCGACAACTTCAGATCGCACTGGGCGATTTTGTATTTCTCGAACTACCGCTTTTACCATTCAGTGTTGCAAGCAAAACAGTCGAAAGACATCGCCGACTTCGCAATCGGCTGGGATCTGTTGCCCAACAAGTGCTTCCCCTTGATCTTCCACTCGATCCTGGCACCCAGTGAAATGGACGGCACGAGTTTGTTCAACAACGAAGAAGTTCACGTCGTTGCTTCATACGTGAACCGATTGCTGCTCGATGGAATCGAAGGCAAGAAGGTTTTATCGAAAGACATCGGAATCATCTGCCCTTACGGTGCACAGCGCAAGAAGCTCCAGGAACGTTTCCAGAACGTGCCCAACTTAGAAGTTGGAACAGTCGATGCGTTCCAAGGACGTGAGAAGCTGATCATCATCATGAGCACAGTTCGATCGCAAACCTCGACCGTCGGATTCCTGAAAAACGAGAAGCGCTTGAATGTCGCGTTGACGCGAGCTAAGGCGCTGCTGATTGTGATCGGCAACGGCGAAACACTGCAGCAGAACAAACTCTGGTACAAGTTCATCAACTTCTGCTTCAAGAACGGCGCTTTGGTTGGCGAGAAGTTCATGCTGCGCTATCGAGTATCGAAAAACACTGATGCAGCAGTTCTTCGACCTCACCCGATGTTCAATGTGCCTAAAGTTCCGCTGGTCATCGGAGAAGTTGACGAGTCCAGCGAAGATGAAGGCTGGTCTGATGAATCCGCTTCAGACGCCGAGTCGGAAGTGTCTTGGACACACGAAGACTTTCGAATGAAAGCAAAAACCTCCAAGTTGAAGAAACTGAGAGTGATTGCATCACTGCTGCCACGAGTCACCAACGGCTACGCTCATAAGTCATGTCCAGCATTGACTACCGAAGCAATGTCAGACAAGTTCAAGGCTCTGACCTTGTCTTTAGAGAATTCAAATCACAAAGAAGATCAATTGAAGGCGCTTGGGGCGACCTGGTGCACGATTTCTAAGAACATCAAATCGCTGCAAAGTGCTTTCAAAAGCATGATCATAGGATTGAACTTCTCGGGATCCGCTTGAAGGAGAAAATTCAAATATTATCCAGTGTACAAGGGCACAAAGCTTGTTTGCAGATGTCCGCCATCAAGGATCTTAAGGAATGGCAATGAAGAAAAAGAATTTACACTTGGAAAAAGCTAAATTTATATTGAAAGAGAATCGCAGTAAGAGAAATTTTTGTAAGCTTTGAAAACCGAGAATTTTATTGATCGTTGAACTTACAAGACGAAGAACATCATAAAAACTTTCAATTAAAAGAAACCTAAACAGCAAAGCTTAGTGAAAGCAAGAATATCAGAACTAACCTTGAGACTTTCAAGCTCTAATCTGAAATAATTTTCATTGAAATCAATTTTCCTGTAATATCAAAACCTGCAATATTGAGTCACAAAATTCAAAAGCTTCTGAAGTTATTTTCAATTAATAGTTTTATTCATCATAATTTCTCAATAATGATAATATTTTTATCGATTTTTTTCACATTTTTTTTATCTTTTCCATCGTTTAAAATTATTATCGAAGTATTTACTGTTTTATTTCCCTTTAATCCAGCTTGATTTAAAAAAACATTTTGCAAACTATGTTAAGGGCTTTGAAGACGTGTTTCTTATCCACTGTTTCCATTATCAATTTTGCGATAAAGAAGAATAATAAAATTGAATAAAATTGGTTTATAATTTATGTTAAATGTTTTTATTTTCTTATATTTGCTTGATATGCGGGGATATTTAATTGTATTTACAATTCTTTACTTATTCCTTTAATCACTTTGAGTTTTTCTTCTTGTTATGCTTCTCAAAAGGAATCAATTTATAAAATTCAGATTAAGTAGAATCAATTGGGACTCAATATGAAGGGCTGTCGTCTTTCAAAGGAGAAGAGCGAAGCCCCAAATAACAGCATTTCATGTTCGTCATTGTTAAAAACGTAATTTTACAACTTTTTCTTTCGTTTATTTCAACTAAAAATAAAAACAACCTACAAATGAATTTGAAACAATTAAAACCTATAAAAAGGGATTGATTCGAGTGGACGATTCTGCCACACACTTACTGAATAAATTAAAAAGAATTTCTAACATTTTTGTTTCTCGCTTATCATATCAGTTGAGAACTTTTACTTCATCGACTTTACAAAGCCATCATTATTGCAATTTCTGTACGTTTTTACTTTTTGCTGAATCCTGCGACGCTGACTGAATGCCGAGCCGCAAAATCCGGTCAGAATTAAATTCAAATCGCTTTTTACAATTTTTTTGCCCTTAAATTTGTATTGGATTTTTACTTATCATCAATAAAGTTAAAGTTAAAATGTTTTTCTTTGATATTTTTTTCTTAATTTTGCAAATTAATTTTTAAAATGAAAGTTTTGGTATTTTTGGAATATTTTCATGTTTTTTAGGTCTGAACCGACTAACCAACTTTGATTTGGGAGAACTTTAATGTTGATCAAGAGAACGTCGACTAAGCTAGAATTCTTAAGTCATCTCTTTAACACTAATTCTGCCATTACATGAAATTTTCTAACTTTGAAAATCATTGACGCAAGAATTCTTCTTGGGTTCTTGGACATTTATTCTAGCTAAATTTCAATGTTCTTCAACTTTGACTTTATTTACAGGTTTCATGAAGTTTCTCAGAATTTTCATCAGCTTTTGTTTTCATGACTTTTTTGTTCTTGTTTTCAAGATTAAATGCAAGGATTTTGGTTCCTTTCTTCGTGATTTCGAATCTGATTTTATTCAGGGACTGGAAGTACAGCAAACTTTGTGTTTGTCTGGTAAATACAGCCCCGAATCTTCAAGTTTCATCTAAAAGGTTATTTTTAAAGGAAGAAACGATTTTCAATCGATTTCTCAGTGATTAAAAAGTTGTTTGAATGATTGAAAAATTGTTAAACAAGTTTTTGTTCATTTACAGATTGATTATTTCGATATGCGTGTAAAGATCGATATAACCGCCGAGTTTATCAACTTTTTTGTTGAATAATCTTGGCTTTAAATATTTTTAAGTTTGCTAAAATATTTCTGTTGCATAAAATGCCTTAAACTACGTTAGAACTTCTGTTGTGATAAAAAAGACTTGTTCTTAACTGTTTTTTGGTATCAATAAACACTCTCTGGTCAATTACCAGCTAAAAAATCTTCCACTCGTTATCTTGAGATCTCGGATTTTCTTGTTCTTAAGCTTTAAGGAAGTTTTTAAGATTAAAATATTCTTCAATTTTATTTACAGGAAAGCAGGATTGATTTTCGTCTAATTTAAAGTTACGTAAAACTTGATTTCTGACCACGCAAAATTAAATCTTGCTATTTACACACTCAAACCGCTAATCAACATACTTAAGTACGCCTTAAACTAACAACTTCTTGTTTTGATTTTAAACTTCTTTGTGCAAGTGAACGGAACAAAAGAATTCTTTGAGTTTTCTTAACTGAGTTCATTTTCTGCTATTTAATTGAGTAACAGTCTTCGTTGATAACAGAACAAAAATTTCAGTTAAAATGATTTTGTGGATGAATGAGAATTTGAATTTACAAGTTAAACAATAAACATTCTATGTACAATTATCTTTCTTCATTGCACATTTAATACTCCCACGCGCCGGCCTCGTCCACTTCTTTCTTCACTCTAAAATCGTCGCCACTTTCACCGGCCTTCTCCGGTTTCTTGATGAACGATTTTTTAATCTCGTCTTCTTCGTTGCCTTCGGCGATGGTCAGCTTCGATTCGTCTGCGTCGTCATTTGATTGATCCATGGCCGTATTGCCTTCATCGTCCGACTTGTAATCCGACGACTGGTTCATCACGCACACTCCATTGATAATGACTTCCTTTTCATTCGCGACGGCTTTCTTCGCTTCTTCGCGCCAATCGCCGGGATTCACTAGAAAGAGTCAGGGGTCAATCAGAATACATTGTTGCTGGTGAGATAGTCTATTAACTTACTTGTAATCAAAGGGTTGACCCATTGCGGGGCGGCCGGTTTTCGTCGCGACGTTCGCGAAATTGCTTGAGGTGGTGGCGACATGTCCTTGCTTTGGTCGTTGTTGTTGTTGTGTCGGGAGTCCGACAGTGATTCGTTGTCGTCATCGTTTCCACCTTCGTTGTCAGAGGTCTGATCCATGTCGTCGTAATCATCGTCATCGCGCTTCAGTGACAGGTCCAATCCCATGATTTGTTCCTTGACAGCGTTGTTCAGTGCCGCAAGCTGTTCGGCGTCGCTACCACTCAACAATCCGCGGCCAATCAAAGCAGCCAGGTTTGGATTGGCAGCAAAATATGGCGGGTAAGGCAAAGCCATTCCACCGAGGCCCATGCGTTCCTTCTGGATCTCCATCAGCCGCTGGTTCAGCAAGATTCTGAACTGAACTGGGTCGAACGGCGCGCCAGATTGATTTTCGCGTGACGGAATCGGTTCGCTGGGCTGGCCATGCGGCATTTGTTGCTTCAGGCGCATGCGATGATTGTGGAACCAATTGGTGATGGTGCGCGTTGACAAATTCAATTCATTCGCCAGAAACTCGATAGTCTGCACATTCGGGTACGGATCGAGCGCAAATGCCAGGCGCAAAGCTTCCTTCTGTTCTTCCGAGAACAAAACGCGTTGCTTCTTGCTGGGTGGAGCGGATTGCGATGTGACTGAAGCTGGACCGGGTGAGTTGGAGTGGTAAAACTCGGACGTGTCGTTGCTGCTAGTGTCAGAGCTGTTGTCGTGACCTCCAGTGCCAGTGGAGCGTCGTCGCTTGATTGCTTCGCGGCGCTCGTTCTTCAGCAATTGCAGGCGTTCGACGTTGTTGGCGTCGTTCAGCCACAATTGCATTCGGATGAATGGTTCACGGCCTTTGATGCTAAGCATGTGCCATGGCTTGGGCTTCGACAGCAACTCAGAAACCGATCCTTGCGACAGACCCAAGACGGCTTCACCGAAAATCTTCTGGCCAATGTTGTTGGCCAGCAAAGCTTCCTTGATCTTTGTGGTGATGACTTGTGTGTCAAGGTCTTGTGTAAGCGCTGCCATCTCGTAAACGGTCGGCGATATGTGTTGACTCATGTTGCGCATGACATTTGCCGACGGCGGTGGAATCGGAGTGGAATCGGAGCTGGCTGGCGAATGGAGCGGCATCATTTTCTTCTCGCTTTGCAGCGGCTTCTGGTCTTTTGGTGGCAACTGGATTGCATGCTGGGGCGGAAGACCTGGCGGTGTCAAAAGCATTGGATGAATATCACGGTGTTGTTGAAGTTGATGCTGCTGCTGGTGTTGTTGTTGAGCAACGGCTTGAGATAAATGTGCCATCTGACTCATCTGCATGTGCAGCAGAGCCGGGTCTTGAAGCTTTGCCATCTGTTCGCTCAGAAGTTTTGGCATTGGTGGCATCTGCTTCGACAGCTGAGCGGGGATTTGTGGGTTCGAACTGTAGTTGCCGGTTCTCATGAGCTTATCAGGCGCGATCTTGTACTGGCTGGCAACGAGCTTGTGCACGGCGTTGTCGTCTTCGAGGAACATCTTCATTCGGATGAATGGTTCGCGTCCCTTTTGAGTCAACATGTGCCATGGCTTTGGACGTGCTAGCAGGTCTGACACGGATCCTTGTGAAAGTCCGAGAACAGATTCGCCGAACAACCTCTGGCTTATTGAATATTGTGACAGCGCTTCTTTAACGCGTCGTACAATATCTTCAGTGTTGAGATTGTTATACATGTCGAATTGCTGTTGAGTGATTGGTGGCAGAACTGCTTTCAACGGTCGCTGTGGCGACGAGTGGTGAGACGGAACTGGAGACTGTGACATCAGCGAGTTGGTGATTGAAGCCATGCGCTGCAATGGGCTTGCGGCGACTGAGAAGTCGTCCGTTGGTGTGACTGGTGGCAGGATTGAGTTGCTGATCGGGCTTGGTGCCGATGAAGCGGTGGTGGTCGGGGTGGAAGTTGGTTCTGGCTTCGGCTTGACCATGCTGAACGCACTGCGCAACGATTCTTCCATTTCTTTCTGGCTGCACTCGGTGTCGCTTTCCGACTGACCGTTTGACTGTTTCAACAACTGCTTTGCAAGCACTTCTTTGGGCAACGACAAATCTTGAATCGACCCACCGTTCAACGCTTGCTGATGTTGGAGGGCAAGCAAATTCGTGAGATTGTTGGTGAAGTTGGGAATGCCGGCTCCACTTTGCTGCTGCAGTTTTGAGAATTCGCGCTGGTACATTTCGAGTGCCACGCGAATGTTATCGTCAGCCATTGGTGGCATTCCAGCGGCGCTAAAAAAGTGCGGAAACAAGAGACTGGAATTAATTATAGAAGAAAATCTGCGGAAATTAATTTTCGTGCTCACTTTGGGAATGAATCACGCTGACTGCGCGCCATGATCTTGTGGAACTCTTCTTGGTAGATCTTCTGGAGTTTCTCTTCGGAGATGTCGTCGTTCTCGTACTTCTTCATGTTGTTACGCTTGGAGAACGGCGAGGTGCAGTTGGGCGGTGACTTTGAGTCTTCGATGCTGTGAGAATCTTCGAGATGCTTCATCGACATCGAGTTTTGGTGGTGAAGGTTAGGCTGCATTGGCTTCTGGATCATGCTGGAAGCCTCGGTCAAGATGTGATGAATGCGATCATCGTTCATGTTGTCGGAGTCGGGACGTCCGAATTGTGGCATACCAGATTCTGGACCTGCAAAGTTGTTGGAAATCCGTTATTGGGAAAATTGAAAAACCTTTGAACCATCGAGGTTCGTGATATTAATTAAAAAGCTAAGCCCAAGAAACTAAAAAAACGTATTGAACCGTCACGAGTGTGGGACGATGAGACAATCCCATGATGTTTTTCCGTGGATTTCATTCCGTCATTAGTGGCGGTTTGAATTATCGAAAGAATGGTAAAAAAACTTGAAATAATGATCGACATCAGAGGTAAATGATGCGTGATGTTGATTGTTGTGTTTCGATGAATTTTGATATTTGAAATCGAAATTGTGCTGTTGTGGATTTCTGGTATTGAGAAGCACCAGCGTCTCTTCGTGAATCATTAAGTTTTATGGAGATTTCTTTTTCCTTTTTTCTTCCCAGCTGGTTTAATTGCCGAATTGATGGAATCGTCGTCGTTGGCTGTTTTTTCGGTAAAGAACAATCAGAAGCGAAACGCAAAGTATCAATCAAATTATCAAAGCCGTCAAACTCTGTTTCTATGCTTCATTAAATGGATCACGCGACATTCTTGGAACCTTGGATGTGTCATTCAGTGAAAGACGTGGAGAGAGTTTGAAGCCCATCGCATGAATTACTAATCAAAGATCGCTTTTTGAACGTGTTGCGTGATCAAACCCAATGTCCATCATAAAAATCTCCCGTTCAGAATCTTTTTTGAATGGCAGGCAGGCCATGTTCGAACCTAACCGAAGATAATTCCAAACTTTTTTTTATTGATGAATGAATGCCTCGGATCTTATGGCAACAGAGTCGTTCACGACACGATTTACCCTCGAGGCCAATAAAATGTTCTCCCCAGCCTCTCAGAATTCATCATCATTAATGTTTTTAAAGAGAAGGAAAAACTTTTTCTTCATGTTGTTTATGATACACACAATTACACAATTGCTTTTCATTTCACAGCAAATGCCAAAGCTGTTTTCAGCTCGTAGATACCTTGCAGCATATTTCGCAATCATCATGATTTTATCTTCTCCGTTCGATGCGAATTCATTTGGATGGATAAACAGTCGAGAGCGTGTGCGGTGGGGGCAAAATGGTGCATTTGTCTGACTTCAGTTCCGCTTTTTTTAATTTTACAATTGAATTTCATTGAATGCTGTAAGGAATTTAATTATTTTGACAAGGCAAAGAGAGAAGGAAATTCGCGTTCTTTATAATTTAAAACAAATAAATCGCAATTTTTTTTATCAAGGTACTGTTGAGACAGCGGGGAAGATTTTTTGCAGAGATTTAAGGTAACAGAAACTTGTTGCCTGTGAGATTGAAAGTTCATTTATCTGCTTGTCATGAATTTTACTTGAACGAATCTTCTACTAAACTTGTCTACAATCCTTCCAAACTTGATTATTTGTTTTTTAATGTCATCGACAAAACAGAAAAGTTTCCAGATCAATAATTCATTTATTAATCAAACCCCAATCAAAATCCCAACCTTTCGACATGTCTTTAATTAGAATCCAATTAATTATCAGTCACAACAGCCCCACGCTATTCCAAACTGCGTGAAAGCGATAGTTTTGAAATGTTCATCGAGTCAATTTCTTTTCCATCTTCACATAATTACAGCTTTGTATGATCGAAGCGAACGTTTTCCATACGCAATGCCACTACACCCACCCCCGGTATCTCTATTAAGCTTTATGCCCTGCTCATTACCGTTCCCGATAATTACAATGTTCAGCAATTTCCATGTTTACCATCAACAATTTAGGTTTCGAACAGAAATAAAAACTTTTTCCACTTTATTGAATTCATGGCATTTAATAGTTTTTCATTTCGTTTCGCTGTGAGTTCTGGGAAAATCAATTAACAGTCATCGCGAATGGAAACTAAATATGTGGAGATCGTTTGAAGGACGTTGTAAATGTGTTGTTGATTGGTGTTATTGTTTTTGTGTTGAAAACACGCTTGGCTTGTAATGGAAATTGAATTTTTTGATGATCATTGAGAAATTTCTATTAAGTTTACGGTCGAATTTCCGCGAACGGTTTGAATCCACCTAAATCGTAATGTCATTATTCCTTAATTTGCACTTTGGATCGCTTTCATCCCCGCCGTCAATGTTTTCAATTTTCCACTTTTTCCATTTCCAAATGGAAATTACAATAATTGAATATTATTTCAGGCTCTTGGAGAATTTATTTTATGGCCATTGCGATATTTTCTTTAATATTTTTATTCCGCGATTGGGGTTGCACGATAACACTTTTGCCTGCATTTCTCCGAGTCGCTCCACCTGCGACATCCCTAATTAACATTTTTTCTCTCGTCTCTCTCTGCAGTTTTTAAGGCGAAAGAAAAATATTATAATTTATTCACCCCGCGGGTGCGGGTGGGGACTGGAGAGCGGGTTTTAATCGATTTTGTATTAATAATCCAAGTTTGCGCCAAAGCAGGAAAGAAATTGAAACGCGAGAATGAGACCGAAACCGAAGAAAATTGTAAAGTAGAAATTATTATTTATAAAATATCATAAAATTAAATTTATTATCCTTGCATAAGCCCCACGAAGTCCGCCCGCCCCTATTTTCTCTCGATAATGCGGTCGACAATAAATAATAATTTTTTCTCCCTGCTTTCTTATACCTGTATTAAAGCTTATTGCTTTGTTCGCGATATTTGCATAGCGCTGAATTTATTCAAATGTGTAAAACAATCCGAATGAAACAATATTTAGCAATAAGCGATGAAATAGTAATTTTCTTCGTCTCCGGCTCCTTTCACTCAAGTCACCCCCGTGCGCTAAAACACCTTCCACTTTTCAATCACCATTTTTCACTCCTATCTGCGCGTAATTCTCGTCTTTCACCGGCAGAAGAAACAAAATCGTGATTCAGGAAGGAAAAGCGCATTTGAAGCGAGCACGAAATGCATTCGCGACATTTTTCCACTTTGACAAAGCATCGTTTCAATAATTAAAAGTGAACGTACGTGCGAATGCATTCGTTGTGAAATTGAAGATTTTCTCATTTTGCGAAAGTGCCTCAGGAAATGACAAAATGAAGATGATTTTGAGATCCGTATTGAAAGGGTTTGATATTCGGAGTCGGGGTAATGTTGATTATTTTCGCTTATTATCGCACACGATGATTCTCGCTAAGTTAATGGTGGCGTTGCGTGCTTGAGTGCTAGAACTGCATGCATAAAATCCGGAGTTTGATTGTGATCGCGGCTGATTTTGCTGCAGAATTTGCAAACCAATGTTTACATAAAGATATTCGAGTCATTATTGAATTTGTTATTGTTGCCCAGAAAGTCGCTAATGATTGCTTTCTCCTTGTTTATGTCTAGAAATTACATTTGACTTGGTTTTTGATTTCTTGTTCGATCAAAAAAGGAAACAGAGAACTACAAAAACTTTATGACTGAATGTATTTTTAGTCAAACTATTCGGAAAAATTGTTTCGTCTAATTGTAAAAATATGGAAATTTTTGGTTTCCTTTCGATTCGACCCCTTCTCCGCAGGCACCCTGCTGGCAATAGCTATTGCTTCGCGCAAATCAATCCATTCCTTTTGTTCTTTACGACCTCCGTGATTTACATTTAATGTTGCGTTAGCGACTTACATGCCATTCGTTGTTGTTTTTTGTTTTAATTAATCAATAATCAATACCAGAGTGGCACGTGAAATGCAATAAATCCAAGTCAAAGGAAAAATTCTTTAATTATTCGAACAAACATGAAGCAGGGTTGATGATGGTGGATAAAATCAAAGTGGAACGGGCGAAATAATTAAGTTTACTTGAACGAAGAAACGTCTTCGGCGGGTTCGTTCAACCACTTTGGCGTATAAATTAACGAATCAACCCCACATTTCTCCATCAATCTCACCCGAAGCGAACGTAAAACCAAATCCAAGCATAAGTTTTACGATTTTTATTTCATAATTTGTTTATGATAACGTCAGTGAACAAATTCACTGCTTGTCGATTTTTTTATTTCTTATTTCTGCTTCGTTGGTGCCGTTTTGGTTTCGATGGCAAACTCGTAAAATCCGAAACAAAGTTGTTTAACGAAATCGTCAAAGGATTTTTTCCATTCAATCTTCAACACGCCACAAGTCTTTCTCCGGAAAAAAGAAATATTTATGACGTCGATTCATAATAATCCTTCGCTGCTTCGCAATTTTTTATGGCGCTCCATAATCCATTCGTCTTCTTGTTCCTTCCAACATCGGCCGATTTAATTTTCATAAGGCGATTAATTTGCGTCTCAATGGACGCACGGCGGATTAAAGCGAACAGAGGATGAGAAAAAAGTTTCAATGTTTCAGCCGCCAGCGTTAGCCAATTATTTGCAATAAATCGATTTGTTGGCGAAATTAAAATCTCATTAGACGAGTGAGAACAAAAAGCGGACTTCGCTTTACAATCGTTGTAAAGTTTGCGTCGACAAAGTGGTGAAGCTAAAAAGATGAAATCAGCGAGCAAAAAAAATGCTGAACATAAATTTCTTACTTGAGTTCATGCAAAGACGAGAGAAAATGCTTCTTCTTCATCCTTTCGACGCTGCTTTCGAGTCGAGAAAAAGCCAAAAAGTGTCATGAATGTGACCTCAAACAAGAAGCAAAAATGCCAACAATTTATAGTCGTGATCCCGAAAGTGCTTTTCTTGTAACTTGATTAAAAGTTCGTTTAACTAACAAATTAGATTGACGACTTTCCTTTCGTTTCTCTAAACCAAAGATGACACAAGATCTACGGCAATTGTAGACACCGAACAAAGGCAATTACTAACTCGTTTAAATTTCATTGGCGATGTGACAAAAATGTGAAAAACTTTTTTCTTTCTCGTTGCTTTGGTTGATTGCGAGAAGATTTTCTGTTAATTTCTAACTTGTCAGCGTGTGATTTAGCCGCGACTGATCTGGGGCGGGGTGTGATGGTGGACAATTGTCATTTTTGGCAAGTAGTTTGTTGAAGTATTGACGGGTTCGAAATTGAAAAGATCCGCATTTCACTTTAAATCTTGACTTCAAGACGAGTCAAACTTCAAGCATGCTTGAGATTAATAAACAAAGAACTTTGTTCACTTTTGCAACTCCGCGACAACATTTTTCTCTTCCGCACTTGCAGCGATCATAATCGAATCAAAAATTCCTTTGATTTTCCACCTCGCTAAGAAAGTCTGCGATTGAAAAATGTTCGACATCAATAAAGCCGGCAACATTCATAATTTCACAGACAAATGGAAAATAATTAAAACTGTGAAAAGTGGAGAAATTCTGCTTCACGGGGGTTGGAATGAACGGGGCTTCGACGAAAAGTTGTCTGCAAGGAAGATGTAAAAAAGTTATTGAAACACGACTTGTTCGCAACGCTCTTTTCATTACTCCGCCACGAGTTTTTTTTCAATTATTAATTTTCATTCATTGAACTTGAAAATCGTTTGATAGCGGAATAAAAACTCATCAACCGAAGGGGAAGGAACAGAGATTGTGGCAGAAAAAAGTTTAATTTCAATAGGAAAATGAAATTCAATAAATATTCAAACTCGTTCGCAGATACTTGAGCTGCCGCTAGGGAAAATGTAATTTCGATCGGTAATAAAAGAGTTGAAAAGATTTGACAAGTCTTCATGTTACCCATCATTATTGCCATCATCAAGGCAAATTGAATTAGCGTGTAGCAGAAAAACATTTCGTAGGCAAAGATATACTTTTATCAGGTTTTTTCTCCACTTTCATAAATGAATCTTCAATTAAAATTGAAAACTCGCTTCAGCAGTCTGACGACTTGAAAAATCAAAGAGATTTTCCTGCGGTATAATTAGCGACAAGTGCATAAATTGAAGCAGAATTTGAGATCGAATTTCACGCGGTGTTTCCGTGCAACTGGAATTCCAAGTCGAACAATCGTTTGAACTGAATTTTCAAAGCGGCTACTTTAGTTTTATGTATGTGCTTCTTTTGAGCTAGTTGTGAGCGTCTAAACTGCGTATTAATTGGAGCAAATTTCGTCTTAATTTGCCTCAATCTCGCGCTACTTTTATTGATTTCGTTCACTGCCAGATCGTAAAGTACCCAATAAAAAATAAACAAACACTCTTCATCATCATGTTAATTAGTTTTCTCGAAATCATCTCCACTTTTTGTTTATTTACATTTTATCGACTAAGTTAGATTTCACTCCGTCAAAAATAGTTGAAATTGTAATTAAAACGTCGAAATAATTATCGCGTTATCAAATCAGCAAAAAAATAACTGTTGCGCCGAAAATTTCACCTACGTAGTTCTTCGCAGATTTTGTGTATAAATTTTAATTAATCTTGAATAAAGATTTAATGGACGCTCTCGTTGGAAAATTTATGGCGGATTTGTGTTGAATTCCAATAAAAAATAAGAAATTAAAAAAGTCCGAGCTAGATTTCATAGCCTTCGCGCATCAATATCGCTTTAAATCAAAAAGTTATTTTCGGTTTTTCTCGGATACTTTCGATTTGGTATCGCTTTTCACGTGGAATATACGATTTTCTCCGATGTTTGTTTGTTGCATTTGTCAAATTACAAATTTTCACGCTTGAAACGAAATCGAAAGGCAAACAAACAGCTTCGGAAAACATGATACAAAGACAGTCTCAAGAATATGTTTTAGTATAATTTATCGCATTTTGATACAAGAATACTTTGAAAGCAGTGCTGGCAGTCTGCCAAGAAACGAAAAATGTTTATTTCGTAATAAAAATTTGTTGTCTTCAGTCTTCGATAGACGGCAAATAAATTCGTGACTGTAAAAGTTTTAAAAACCGTCAATAACGTCAAGATAATTTACAGGCCTACGATTGCATTTAGAAACAAATAAAGAAACTTGACATGCTAATCTTCTTACTGAATCAACTTGACGGAGAATTTTAATTGCTACGCGTGTGGATTCTTCTTCTCCGTGGTGTTTTTGTATGACAAGTGACTCGAAAAGGTTGAGGTCAGTCGAATAAATTGTTTTCCTCAAGTGATGCTTGCCCGATGAACGAGAAAACTTCACGGAACATTGAGATTACTTTGCGAATGTCACTGACTCGGTTAAGTCTCCTTCAACTCCCTTTTGCATGCTCCGTCACTAGACCGTGATCTCAAACATTTTGAATCGCTAAATGAATCTGAAGTTTACAACAAAAAGAAATCTTGTTGAAATGTTTCTTTCGATCTTGCAGGCAGAACGCAATTATTTATAGAAAATAAATTGTCGCAAAGAAGTGAAATCTTTCGCTCTGAAACGTTCAATGAGACCACAAAATGAAATGTTCAGAGGAAGAAAAATTAATTAATTAATTAAAATAGTAAAAAAGCCGCGATTTTCGCTTAATTTCTTCGCTTTGCTTCAGCCGCGATCCGTTTGAAAATCATCGCGCAACAACAATGATGCATGTTCGCGAATTTATCATGTTTGATGTATGTACAAAGTATGCGGCGCAATTAATTGGCTTGATTTCATTTCTGTCTCACCTTGCCAACGACTTCGTCTTCTAAGACAAACTCAGCCCCGAGTGAAAATGCTTTTCACACCAAATCGGAAGTGTGTTAGGGTAAATTGCCGTCGTTTAACCTTTTCCACCCGCCCCAACTCAGCAGCTTTGAGTTTTCGGAAGGAAAAATGTTCCGAAGGAAAACTCGGACGAAGGGTGAAAGTTATTATTCAATAAATAATTTGAGGTCATTACGAAGAGTCGAAAAGGGGAACGGCAAATGTCATTCGACCAAAGTGACCAACTGAAAACTTTTCACCATGCAAGGAACTGTTTCGGGGTAGAAGTTTCCGAAGGAAAATTTCGTTGTTACTGCAGCAGTCCCTAACTTCTACGGCAAGGATCGAAAAGAAACTTAATTACAACAGAAATTTCAATGACTTTCGAACTGAAAAAAAGAACTTAGATGAAGTCGAGTCCTTTTCATTTCGATTGCGATGGAACAACTTCGCCACTTGAATTGTAATTAAATCATTAAAGTCATTAATGGCGAACGGTGAGTGAATGGAAAAGGGTAATTCGAATTTTAATTTCGTATTGAGTTCTAGATAATTAAGATCCTTTTTACAACAAATGTGAACCTTGTTAGATCCATCGCCACTTCAATCACTCGAATGTGCTTTAAAGTGTTCTCCATTAATTAAAAAGTCTTCGCCATCTCGAATGTTAGTGAAAAGGTGTCGCGCATACATGCTACAATGTGTTGCATCATTAAAAAAATCTCGCTTCGCCGAAGTGGTAAAGTCTCAAGCCCATTCATTTGCTTTTCTGATTATCATGTTTCACGCATGGTGAAGCGCTTTTGCTGATAAATTTTTATTTGTTGCGATGAATCTTCACGAGACATCCGCCAGCACTTGCCGTTTTCTCGTTCAAATCTTTTGATTGGCTTGAATCTGAACACGTGAAGTGCTGTCTGTTTCCATGTAGATGAACAAAAGGACAAGGCATCGAGTAGCAGGAAAATTGGAAAATTAACATACGCGTGTGATGTGAACGGGGACAAAACGTGAAAGCGAAATTTCAATGGAGAACACAATTAAAAGGATTAATTCGACGATTTTTTTGTGCTGCTAGATTATTTAATACAATTATGTTCGGCGCTGCGTTGAGTTGGGGAGATTGAATTTCCGCCTTTGCTTTTTTCGATTCTTCGAGTCGAACATTTTCTGCAGAACTTCATCGCTTTCACAAGCATTTGTTCTTTCGATTGTATTTCATCGCTTGGGAAATGTTGGAGATTTTTATTGGGTTGGGGGTGGTTTATTTGAAAAGTGCGACTGCTTTCATTGTACAGACGGTTCAAGTCTCTTTCTCACTGCTTTATGCAGCAATTTTATCTGAACTTTGGATTCAAAGACATCACCAAAGTTCCTAACAGTGCCCTGAAGTGCTAACAAGACTTCTTCTAGCAAAATCAAAGTTGAAAGTACTACAAAAACTATCGCCTGTAAAGTCGAAACAATAAAAATCCAACTTTTTTCTGCATTTTGAAGGGTTTGACTTCCGTTGTTTTAATTATCATCGATAAGAACGCAAAGCAGAATGAATTTGCACAAAAGCCGAACAGCAAATATTGGAAATATTGCGGAATTTTTAAATTTATCGTTATCTCGACTTTCTTATCTTTTAATATTTTTTTCGCTATTTGTAGTTTTCCATTGATTGTATTTTGCATTAAAACAAGTCGTTCTGCTTGCCCTTCTCAAAGCAAACAGAAATTGCATCGAAAAAAATGTTTAGCCTTTAATTTGATAAATTAAAATGTAATTTCACGAACGATTTTATCGATAGCAAATCGAGTCACGAACGTTGGAATAGTTTTTCTCCGGTCTCCGGTCGGCTGTTGTAGCGGGTGACGACAAAAACGTCGAGGTGACGAGCTGAAGCAAACCGTTCAAACAGAGACGAGGTGAAGCTATCAGTGGATTTGTTCATAATTCATCAGAAATTTTCATTCGTCACCGAGCACAAACAACGGAAAATCGGATTTCCGCACAATTCAACCCCCACAAACTCGGGCGAAGGTTTCTGTACCTTCCTTTCGAGCATAAATCTTTGTTCACAATCGGAATATTCCAATAATTATTACCATTTCGAGGCGATTCGTTCGGGTGGAAAGCATCGCCGCTTTGGAGAAAGGTAATTTCAATGGCACATTTGACAAACTTTTATGACGATTCAAAGCGACGTTCTCGGGGTTGGCTTTCCACTCTCCTTTTTTCCCGAGGAAAACAATAATTTGTCATCATGCCTTTTTGATTTCCCATTCAGATGACTGTCAGGGATGGCTGAGTGCTTATGGTGAAGGCCCAGAAAAGTACCGCACAGGCACCGCACATCGTGGTTCAGAACTATTCCAATAAATCATGTGATCGCAAAAGTTTTTTATTCGATTTTTTGCTCCTGTTGCTTTCAGATTCATTTCGACTCAATCACGTATCCGTAATTTATAAGCTGCACAGTTGATATCGCCCAGCACAGACACAGAAACTCTTAAGCATCGTTTGAGTTGCCAAATATTGGCAATTATTAGTTTTGATTCCGAACTTTTTCCATCGCTCGTCAATTTTTAATTTTC
>JPYR01000017.1:225292-235725 GCA_000775305.1 Belgica antarctica
AGAAAATAATCTTCGAACCAAACCTTTATTTATTCTAATTTCAATATGAATAAGAATAATAAATACCGCTTCCCAATGCTTTGCGCGACAAGAGAGGACAAAACGCGCGAGAGAGTGACGAGCTGGTTGATTTTTTTTGACAACAATCGATGCTACTGTGCTTCGAATTTCATGAATCATAAAAATGTTTTTTCTTTAATATTTCTCGTGATGCTTAATTTCCATAACAAATGACACCCGGAAATTGAGATATTAAAGAAAATAAATCACACACGTGAACGTCTTAGGCTGTTCATCAGAGGCTGTTTGATTTGTAGTTAAAGATGGAAATGGGAATGAGTAACCGTTTCAATCGCAGCTGATGGAAGGAATTCTCATGAATGGAGAGATCTGAATTTCATTTATCATTTCATTGTCTGATGTTCTCTTTGCCTCTAACGTACGACGTTCGACGAAATGGGAAGAAATGAACAAAAACTTATGAAATATCTTGCAACAAAAGATTTATTTCTAATTCTAATTAGATTATTATGAGCTTGAAATTGAATTTCCGCAGAATCGTAAAAAGAAACTTTTCGTTGATACAAAAATGCGATCTTCGTTTAAGGAAAGTTTTCCAATTTTTAACTCCCGCTTCGTTATTTTATCTGCGTGGGAAATTGCACAGTGATTTTTTTTGTGTTCGGTGTCGATTTCCGCTGTTGGAGTCGCTTTCGGGGGGAGAGTAGAAAAATAACTGGAATCATTGAACGATAAAACTCAGCAATGAAACGAAAGAAAATACTGGCGGAATTAAATTATTTCTAACGCCAAGCCACCCTTTGCGGGGTGAAGTTTATTGTCGTTTTCAGGGATCAATCTCCTATCATTTCTCCGGAGATGATTCAAGACATCCAGAACTTGTGACTTTTTACATTCAAAACGATTAAAAGTTGCCTTAAAGTCAATCGAATGGATCTTTATTGTTTGTCTTGTGGAAGCGAGAAAGGAAACAAATTTCAGTCGGCAAGCGATAAATTTCACCGGCAAAGTCATAAAATTCCACAAAAGTACAACGTGAGATTAATAGATCATTAGTTTGAGCCCGTTTCACAGGCAAGTTTTGATTTCTTCCGATGATTTTAACAGTCACAAGAAGAATTGAAATAATTAAAATGTATCTTTGAAGACAATCAAAGACGATTCCACTGAAAACGAAGAATCCGGTCAATAAATTTTTAATGCTTTAATTATATCGCCTTCCCCTTCACCAACTTCTATTATTGTTCTGGCGGCTAACGACGAAAGTCGTAAATTTTTTCTCCCTGAAAATCGCTTCTGGATTTTATGTTCTCGACTTGATTGATTTTGAAACTATCAACCAGCCCACAATAGGCAAGTTTAATGTGTGATCTCGTCGAAGTCTTTAAATTTCTGGTTCAGGCTTAACATCGCCACTTAATTGAAAGCCGATCTGAACTAATTAATTTGTTATCGAACTAGTCGAATTTAACCGCAGTCGGTTTACGACTCCAGACTTTTTAATCTCGAGCGCAACTAGATTTCTTATTCTAGATAACTTTTAATTGCTTTCAACTGAATCTCATGTTTCTTTGAGGGAAGGCGATTCAACAAATAAGCGGGCAATAAAAATTAATTGATTTTTTATTAGAGACTTTAATCCGCAAGAGATATACAGGCAGGCAAGGCTGGAAATCGTTATGATTTAAATTCCACGATAAATTATCAATGTGAGTTTGTTTGATGTTAATTGAGAAATTAAAATTATTTGAAGTGCAAGTTGATTAGATTAAGTGAAGTAGTCACGGTTAGTGTATTTACTTTTTGCAGTGTAATTAAACATAAAGTTAGGCTTGTGATGATTTTCATACTTCCAAGTCTCAATTCAAATTGAAAACTCCTGGAAGACTACCGAATTCAAATTTCAGGTATAAAATATCACTAGCAATGTTTTAACGATAAAATATCACACAAATGTATCGATGTTTACGAGCAAGATCATAAAACGCGTTCAAATCCACGCAATCTTCTGATCAATCTTCAAAAGTTTTTCAGCAATAATCAAATCCAAAACCTTTTAACGACTTCTTATCAGAGACTAGTGATTGGTTTACTGCCTGTTTTATTCAATTCTCTCTTTTATCCCCGATTATTTGCGTTGAAACTTTAATTAAATTTCGTGATGAAGAAGAAAGAAATTTATAGCTTCAATATCTCATTAGTCGCTATCATCTGAACCCGATTTCCGAAAATTTTCTCTCTTTTTAGTGCTTTTTCCCATCGATAAACCCTTTTTGGCTTTTTTCTTCTCATTTTCGATATTATCCAATCTCCATTGTGCGCAAAGAAAACCATTGAAAAGTATAAAATTTTATGTGGGTATCAGATCTCCCTGTTTAGCACTCGAAGAACCCTTACCCCTGCCCCGTTCGACTCTTTATTTCCTTTTTCTCATCATCTTTGCTATGCTCCGAAGATATCAATTCTGTTAATTAAAACTTCTAATTAGTATTATCATTTTACATGCTGGAAAATCAATGGAATCTTGTTAATCACAATCCCTTTGCCTCGTTCTCGATCCACTTTTGATTTAAAAGGCATAATCAAAATGATTTCAGAGTCTTTAGAGGCCGCAAATATGGGCCGCCTAGCAAATCTTCTTCGGTAAAGGGTGAGATTTAAGCCTTTTCTTACATTCTTTCCGCTTTTTTTTGCCGATGAACTCGAAGAGTTTGGTTTTCCTTTCATGCTGATGATTCAACAAACTCATCAAGATAAAAGAAAATTTTGCTTTCAAACAAAAGAATCAACGGAAAGCGATTTTTCCACTTCTTTCTTTGGTTTCGGGTGCAAAAACCATGGAAAAAATTCTGAATGGAAAAGGATTAAAATGTAAAAATTGTCTCATTAAATAGAAGATTCATTAGTTGAACTCGGGGGAAGGTTGATGCTTCTTGTATTTGTGCGTGTCTACAGCTTTTTACTTAATTAACAAATGAATTTTCCTTTTTCTGTTCATCCTTTTTTATATTTTTGCCCCATTAAGTTTTATTACAGATTGATTTTTCGTTTTTCACCAGAGAAAGGATCGCAAAAAGAAGCCGAAAGTTAAGAAAATGCTTTAGGATAAATGTAAATTTGAAAAGCTGATTAGGTCCTTGTGGAAAGTCATCAAAGTTTGAAGGGACTGGTTGGAAACTTTTTCTTTTAATTAAGACCGTAAAATCATCAAACGTGTTGCATGTCGAAGTTCGCAGTAAATTTTCTTGGGAAGGATTAGAAAAAAATATGAATTTCAGAAGGTTTGGATTCAAATACAAATTCACTCGAAAACTACGTCACTTCCCCCAAACACTTTGTTCACTTTTGCAAGCAATAAAATCCAAATGATTTTGTTTTGTTTCTTCTGAGAAATGATATTGACAAGATTTCTGAAAGCACAGAACCTTCAATCTCCCCCAAAGTTTCATCTTCAATATCGAACAACATTTTCTGTTCATTTTTCATTTGAATCAAGAAGACATCGAGTGAGTTTGAAAACATTCAAAAATTTATGATGAAAAATGCCGGGGAAAAATGTGAATGAACAATAAAAATTTATTATTAAAAAATAAATGTCAAATTTATGATTATTTCATGTGATGGAAATAGATGCGACAATATCGGGGGTGGATGGAAAGACGGTGGGATTAGATCTTAAACAGTTAATATTTATGATTCTTGTTTTTCATTTCGTCATTTGTCACTGCCTTTGAATCGTTTTATTGATGCTTTCGTGAAAACTATTTTTAATCTTGACGAATTTTATTGAAAATTCCGATCAAATTTAGAATTTTTCAGTTGTTGACTACTCAGTTTGAGAATGTTTTTGGCACGATCATTACTTGCTTCGAGCAAACTCACTCACAAAATATCAAAAAACTGCGTCGAAACCTTTTGTTCGCTTTCGATTGTATCTGGACATTTCTTTGCATAAGGGTATTTGCTTAATAAACATTGTTATATTCGGGTTCGTGTGAGTGCAAAGACTGCTGATACATGGAAAATCGCTAATTAGCTATCAAAGGGTTTTGCTTTCAGTTTTTTACTCGAGAAAACGGCGATGAAAAAGTTTCCGAACATTTTTCCCTCTTACATCTCGCACATGTGAAGAAGGGCCGCTGTTAATCGACTCCCGAAAGGGTGAAGAATTATAATGACGAGACCGTTGAAACTCATTTCGATTGTTTAAAAGCGTATATAAATTTCCGCCTCAAACTATCTCGGACGACGAAGACCACCCCCAACACAACAGAGTGAAAAGTTTTTCAGGCGAGTTATGATGTGGGTTGCTTACACACATCTCCGTGCAAAAACCGGGGGATAATTAAGGATCGAATGTTTGAAGCAAAACTTTTTCTGAATGCGGTCGATTTCTCTATGGCGACCTCTCCTGCACGCATTCGTCTTCTTTTTGCTGGATAATTTTATTAATTTTTATCCGAAAGGGGTGGAAGCTGGAATGAATAATTGAGATCGGCAGAGGTGACTTCGTGTGATCAGCAGTTTGACCAAGTTTCAGTCGGGCGAAGAATTATTTCATGCTGCTAGCAATCGACCCTGAACAATGCCGAAAACAAATTATTATTCCAAATGTTTGCATGCTAATTTGTACGCAACCTATAAAAATATTTTCCGTCCCATTCTTTTGCTCCACTATAAATTCATCTAAATGTTAATGCAGCGATATTGACTCCAGTCGAATTGCTGGAGTCTAAACTTTGCTGTTTTGTTTGGTAATAAAATTTTAATAATTATTCGAGTGCTGGAAGGTGGAGAATCGCCGTCATGGCAACACTGGGATGACTTTCGAGTGCTCTCTTATAAAAGGAATCGGCAAAGGATGAAAGGATTAACCTTTGGGTGATTTTCGTACGATTATTGCCTTTTCTCTCGCTGGCAAAAACAATGGACCCGCTTCGCAGTCCCCTCCGATTGCTTATTTTAATTATTTAAATACAGCTCTTATGTAATTTTTCGTCGTTTTCAAAAGAAATCAAATGACAAAAATCAACCCCAGTTGAATTTACACACACACGCTGCAGACACGAGAAAGAAAGAACCGGGTTTGGATTGCGAGTTGAGCACAAAAAATGCGGAAGAAAATATTCATGCATATTGATGAAGGAGATGGAACACAAAAAAGAAGCCCATTAAGCAACGCAACCCCTTTTTGCTAAGGCGATGCGAGAATTCACATACGTCGCTCGGAATGAGTGGAAATAAAGACATGCAAGCGAAAAATAACAATAAACTCTGATCAATTCATTTGGTGTCTTGAAATCGGGAGAGTGAGATAAAAAGAAGAAGAAAAGTAAGACAAATTATGTGCATTGACGAGAAGGTGTTTATATCTGTGATCACGGATTTTCAATTTTTTCTCTTGTTCGCAACCATCTGCTGCATAAACACCCTCAATATGTGCATTTATAATGTTCACAAAGTAGCATAAAAGCATAACAACATTTTCTGTAATTCCGAGAATGCTTGTGCACCACGACTGATTGCTTGCTGTGTGTATCGAAGATTCCTATGGGGTTGATGTCTCGTTTATTGCCGCGCGTATCTTCACCCCATTCCCGTCACTCTCACTTTCCGTCTATATCTTCGCGGATCTTGCTGCTTTGCATACAATGGAATAATATGCAAAAAAACATCTTCACATGCCTCATAAATTCCCCGCGAAGCCTTTATTATTAACGTATGCTGTGCGTTCGGCGTCTTTTTCCGCGAAATTCCCTGCGTTCTTATCAATATTTAATAGATATCAAAGGGGATTTATTTCTCCCGTGTGCTTTACGGCCTAAATGATCAATTGCTGCTTTTATTGAGATTTTTCATTGAACTTCTCGGGGATGGAAGGAAAAATTGTTATTAGGAAATTTTACAATGAAAATTCCACCCGCTTCGTTGTTTCAATGGAAAACTCTTAAGATAGCGCAGCTTTAATGTTAAAATTCACGAAATTTGGATAAAATATTACGCTGTACAAAATTACTTTAAAACAAGGCGGTGAATCGGGAGAGATTTCCGAGTTTTTATTGGATTATCAATGTTAACAAGCAGCAACAATGTTCGATTGAAACACCAACAATAAATAATAAAAGCCGGGAATGACCGCAATTTGTTCCCCCGTGCTGCGGGATGAATGAAATGGGGCAGCTTGAAACGAGCATTTATTATGCATAAGCTGCATTTAACTTGGCCGCTTGTTTTCGTTTGAAAATGCAAAAAAAAAGCGAGTCGAGTGCAGTCCAGGCATCCCTTTCATCGCAGTTAATCGGTTTTGTGTGCATATGGGGGCAGTTGGATATCAGTTTGCGTGGGCGGAAATGCGTGAAAGTTCAAAGGCTTATGACACCCGCAATTGACTTTGTGCTGCAAGGGGTTAATTGAGGTTAAACGACTCTAAAGGACTTCTGACGCGTTGAATGAATTGCAGCGATTTAATCTCTCGTTGTTCGAACTGAAAACTTTTCACGTCGTAATTAATGAAATTACAAATTTTCAAAATGTGAAAATTCAATTAAATCGCTCGAAGATAAAACTTCAACTAGGAACATTTTATTTTTGGCACCGACCGTAAAGCAAACGATTATGATTTTCACTTAAAGTGTTCATTTAAGCCAAAACGAAAATAATAATCACAAGCACAGATTTGAATTTATGAACTTTAAAGTTGTTTGTTAGAAGAATTCTTCGCGATTCAATAAAATAAAACTTGTCGCTAAATTAGCGAGCGATTGCAGAACATTCTATTAGACATTCTTTGTGTATTCACACGGATCAGTGACAGCGAAATTTTGTAAGCACACAGAAACTGCAAGAAGGCGCGAAACCTAAATAATTAATTGCGAAAGTGTATCGTTAAGGTGTTTTATATCAGAAAGAATAACAAAAACGTCTGCCACACGTGTCTGCAGCTTCAATCGCATAAAAATCTTCCATAATAGATAAAACACATGTAAATTAAAACTTTCCTTGCTTTTCGCTTCTTTTCAGCGACTTGAAAAATAATTTTTTACGACATCTGATGATCTGATGTTTCGTCTTACTTGTTCGGATGATTTAGAATTAATGTTTCGGCGCTTTTTCACAGAAATTTTTTCCTCGCTTTAGATTTTCGCATCGACTTTCTCGAAAACGAAGATAATAAAAGTGACTAATTAGTGCGAAAAAGCAATCGTTTTCATAAACCACCACAAAGCATTCAAATGTGATTAAAATTTGAACAATTTTTAGTTTGGTTTTACGCCGACCATCGTGAATAATTGCTTTGAAATGTGTTTTCATAGTTGATTTTCTTTCGTTCAAAAATTATTTATTGGTGCCAGCTACATTTTGCAATTAGCCGGTTGATTTACGAACCTGATTCACGATGATTCGTTAGCGTAAATGACCTAATAAAATACACGAGTTGCTTAACTGTTCAGCAATGCAGATACTCTAAACAGCCCAAAACTGATAAGATAACGGATTTCTCGTGAAATGAAGTCTTTGTTTTACGATTCCGACAGGATTTGCGTCAGGATCACTCCGGATTTCACCAGTCATGACGCATAACGCTGAGTTTATGCTTCCATTAACCGATGATCGGCATGGGGTTCGCATCGTCGATATAGAAACGCGCTGATTTTATGATTTTTTCATTTAGAGATTTTCCCACTTTCAATTTTTCACTCATAACTCATTTGATTTCGCTTTCTTCTTTCGGGGTATCATAAAATGAAAATATTTATGATTTTTTTCTCTTCCTTTGCTTTAAAAACACGAACAGCGCGGGGTTGATTTAAAATTAATCAATTCATCTGCGTTTTTTATGAATATTTTGTTCTCTGTTGTTATGGCGTGGGTGGGGTGAGTGAATGTTTCCAAACGAAATGCTGTTGATGCGGTGTAATATGTGGATAGATTCGGATCAAGGTGGATGAATAATGAATATCGATATTAATATTTCTCTTTTTATTCCACTGGATCATAAATAACGGTTATGAGCGCCTCTCTTTGTTGTAATTTTGTTTTTATCCGCGGAGGGTAATAAAAGTACCGAGCGTTCAATAATTTTCTAAAAATGTGTTTTCATTATTTCTTCACCGGCTTGTTAACCCGGGCGCACAGCGGGGGCGAGGCAGGCAGCTTAACCCACAAAAATTTCAAACATTTTCACGCGATATTGTTCCATGAATGAAATTCTTGTCTTCGCACTTCTTTAAAGAGTGAAAAAATTAACATTTTTATGAATCAGTCTTTCACATGGCATCATTGAACATTGTCGAAATCAACGAGAAAAATGGGAAAAGTGCGAGATGAATGAGACAATTGAATTGGTTTTCTTAAATTTCATTCAGAGATTGAGTCATTTGACGACAAAGCGCAAAGAGATATTTTGCTGGGGCTTATTACAAAATAGTTTCGTGAAAAATTGTGGACTGTACGTAAATTTCGTTGACTTTAAAGCATAATTTGATGTCTTGCAAATCTCCGAATCATCTTCAAATCAAATTGAAATCGAAATTAAGATCAAAATTTACTTTCAAGCCTTCACATCACTTCAAAACGCCGAGATGAACTGTCTTCAATTGCAAAGCAAATGAATTGAACAAATAAATTTGGAACAAGAAAATCTTTTGTCACTTTGTTTCCTTTCCACGAGTACGCACCGAAGGAAATGAGACGAAAGATTGCACACAAAAGAAATTCAATAAATAATAATTTTTCATTAATAAACATAAATTTTTGGGCAAAGAATATCGTGAAAGTGTGCACAATGAAACCTACTCTTCGGTGCGATGATTTGGGATGACAAATCGCCTGGTTTTGTTGAAATTCATCTTTGAGAGTTTCTCTGCCAAATCGAATTTTAATATTTTTCATTGAGACAATTGAATTGTCGCGACATTAGAAACATAACAAAATAAGAGTCGCAGGCACGGCGCGTGGGCGGTTGATTGATTGGCTTAAAAGTCTCATTCTTTATTGGATCTTTGTCGCCTTGTTTAGGAAAGGAAGTGACAATAAAAGAAGTGCATACATCGCGTGGGAACATCGACGAGCTTATTAATTGCCATTGTTCATTGAATTCACGAAGGACTTTGATACAAACGCGATCCATAAATCTTGCAAATCGAAATCGTGTGCAGTGCAGTCTAGGCTGTCGTGCACGCACACACTGAATCAGCCACTTTTCACATTTGACATTTTGATAAATTTATCACATTAAAAACGTATTAATATCAGCAGCCGAGATGAAAAAAGTAGAGTTCAGCTTTGCATTCTCAAACGAAAACAACAAAAACTCAGAGAAAATCCATTTTTTATTCCGATGTGAAATTATAGAATTCTTTATAGGAGTGTGGGTTGCGATATGATTACCGAGAACTGGGGACTTTCATCTCTTTTTGAGTTTGCATTGAGACGACTTAAAACCAGGCAACGTGTCGTTTATCATCGCGAAATTCATGAATGGTGTAAATGTGGATGATTTGTAGGTGATGTGAATGTGTTTGTAGCTGATTTTGAGGTTAATTCGTGCTTTGACTAGTTGACAACATTTATAACTGCATGCAACTTGTTTTTCAAGCATGACATCACTCAAAAGCAGTCCTAAAATTGAAGTTCAAACGTATCGAAGTCAGTTTCCATTATTCAAATATCCGTTCCATCAATTCACGATCAATCGCAAAACGAAAAACATTTTTCAAATCAAACTTCAAACCAATTTGAATGTCACGCAATACTTCGATACGTTATCAATCACTGTAGACGAGTTCCTTCCTGTTCATTCACACATCACCAGAAAGAACGCTCCAAACAGTCGTGAAAGAAGTCGCCTTGTGATTTGCATGTTACATTTAATACATTCATCAAACACAATGATTTTTTCTCGTTCTCTCGTTTCTGATATTACAGTTTTCGAGTCGAACAGCGGAAAAATTGTGAAATGAAATAATGAAAAAAATGTGTAGAGAACAAGCAAATTTCATATCGAAAATGGAAATACAATTAAAACACGCCATTATTTTAATTATGCTTTTTTGTTGCTGATAATGTTGTTGGTGGCAAAACACAATGAGCTTCAGAAATGCTTCTATTTTAATGGCTTTTAATTATACTTTATTGATTTGTGTGTTTCGCATTTCAAACTCCGTTTTTGCTGCTGCCTTTGATAGCTGAAACAGCGAATCGAAAGAAAAAACTAAACTACAACGAAATTTCATTATAATTTAATTCTTAATTTGCATTTCAAATGTCATTTGTGTGTCAAATTGACAAATGAAATTAAAACAAAAGGAAAGCTGTCAAAGTTATTTGTATTCTGATGCTAATGGCTGATATTTCAACTTGGAAATATTTTTTTGTTGATGCTGTTTTTTGTATTGCGGTTTTGCGACTGG
>JPYR01000017.1:255152-286918 GCA_000775305.1 Belgica antarctica
CGTCTTCGTGCTTGATCGCGCTTGATGGAGAAAATTAAAAAAAATAATTAAACACGAACACTGCGGACGAAAACGCATCAAACGTTGATTGTTACACCACGAATAGACGCTTGAACAATTTTTACTATCATCAACTCGCAAAGTGCTTGTATAAGTGTTAAAAAAAATCTAAACAGCAATTAAACAAGCATTTCTCGTGTAAAACAAATCCGCACTTGCTGACCACTTCGTTTGATACATGATTCGGCACGTTATGCTTAGCAAATAAATTTTTCCGCTACAGAACAAATTAATTTCGATTAGAAATCAATTGCGGAAGAAAAGTGTATGATTTTGCCGGTGCAGTCAAAAAACACAACTCAGAATTTTCCTAGAATTTTCATTGAAAAGTGAAAACTTTTTTGATTGATTTTCTGGTGTTCTCCACGGTTCTGCTGATTTATTAAACGTGAAAATGCATAATTTCGGCCTTCTCTCCGGGAAAAACTCCAAACATACGCTCGTGGGGGCTATGTCATTGTCGAAATCAACAACATTGAACATAAAAAGCGGTGAAAACATCCAAAACACATAAACCCGGGGATGGAAAAACGAAAAAATGTTCCCACATTTAAAACAACACACACGGAAAATTAATTTCCCTTTAGTGGCTCAGATTCGATTTGTGCTGTCTTTTTTCCTTCGTGCACTTGCTGTCGTCACAATGGATAACTTGAATGCGTGAACACACCGAAAATATTTTTGAATCTTTGTTCTCAGAACATTCTTGTTGTTGGCTGTCGATAATACGATTTTGATTGTTTTGTTTCCCTCCCCGAAGACGGCGCGAGACGAAGAACTCAAAAGCGCCAAGAAAACGAAAATTGATAGCCGAAAAGAAGTCTTTAAGTGTTCGGTCGTTTGATTTTTCTGGATATTTATTAGAATGGAATTGAGAAGGGAATGTGAACGGTTCGAAGAAAATTGATGTATTAAATTCAATGCTTGGTGGGTTTTTGAGACTAACGAGATTTTGATTATTTATTAATGACAAAACAACCGAAAGGAGAAGAAAAAATTGCTCTTGAAGAAACTGTTTCCATTCTTAAAAACAAAGCAAGAAGAAGACACGAATTTCCAGAAGATCCAAAAGTAATTACAAAGCGTCAGTGGTGGATCAATTAGAGTTCTAATTTTATCTCCGGCCGCTAAAGTGTTTTTCACTTTCTTTCACTTTAATCTTTCCATCAGAGTGTCAGCGCCAAAAGTCATGGAGAAATTACTGACGCATCTCTTGAAGCACTTTGCTCGGAAAACGTTTCAACACTTGAACTTCTTCAATATTTTCTCGATCGCTTGGAAGCGTTTTAGGTTTCTTTCACAAATTAACGCTTTCATACATCATAATTTTTAATAGACCCACGCGAGGCTGTTTTCTATTGAATTTTAATGGATCAATAAATTAAGTAATTGATTTTTCATGACGCAATATGAATAATCTTGCCGAGAAACGATTTCGATTTTTGTTTTCCACGAGTTTTCAATGGAAAATACTTTCCACGCAATTCATCTGAAGTTTCGCACTTAGATAAGAAAAGTTGTAAGCACTAACCTGTTGCCAAAACTGTGCCAATAAATAAATGCGTTCTTTTTTAAACAACCAATCCATTGACTGTACAGCTGGAAGGCTATCCATATCATCAGCTGCCCCAGTGCTTTGTGGAGGCAATGTGGGCTGCATTCCACGGAAATCGTTCATGTGATTTGGTTTTCTATAGTCTGTTTAGCTTTTATTTTGATGCCTTTCTTGTGTCACCAGAAAAACTATATTTTACACCGATTTTATTGCATGGGTTTTCTCAGTCATCACTTTCGGTATTTTTTGGGTAAAAAGTCATTCGACATTTTCTTAATAATTTTTCATTCCACTTGAAACCAAAATATTATTTCTCGGTGACCTTTATCACTTTCGTTCTACTCACAAATGCACCAGAATCTTCTTCTATTTATTTATTTTTCTTGAAAAACATGTGTAGGACTCTCGTTTCTTTTCAACATGTGACGATGTCGATGAAAAATTATGAAAATCCACTCTTGAGACTATGTTTTGGTATTTTTCAATTTCTTTTCACATTCAAAATTAACAAAAACAAAATAAAAATCTTTGACAAAAAATTCTTGCGGTGAATTTATTTTTAGCTTTTATCACTTTGTTTGGTTCGAACACAATCAACTTAAATTTTGTGAAATATTTTCGGCAATATTTTAGTTTGACTTTTATCACTTTTGAAAAGTTGGCAATCACAAGAAATTTTGTTCACTTTTGAAATCAATTTAATTGATTGTTTTATCCTCAAGTCGATTCACAGTTTATCAGTTTCAATTTTTCAACACTTTTCTGACTGTTTTCACTTCCGCAAATTAAAACCTCAAAAATTGTCAACTTCGAAAATTTCCTGTCTAGCGCAAAAACTTGAATTCGTGTCTTTCACTCACGAGAATTAATTCTATTCTGGTTAATCGCCACTTTTTCCGAAGGGTCGATGTGTGTCTGTTCTTTTCTTTTTGTTTCGCGAGACTCCCGAAGACGACAAAAAATTGGGAGAAAATAATTTTAATAATTCTTTTTTGGTTCTCTTAAAAATCTTTTATATTAGATCAATATTATTGTTGTGTGGTACAAGAACTGAAGAAACGAAGAATATTTTTCGCTGTTGAGTTGTTGCGCGATTACGAAAAAAATATCCGACGAACGATGTTTCCTGCTTTAAAAGATTTAAAAGACTAAATGGGCAAAGAAAAATATTCAATCGACTGCGATAGTGTTTGAACGATATAATTTTTTTTCTCTGTTCGGTTTTCTTTTCGCTTCTTCTTCTTGTTTTTTTTCGTTATTCAGGCACTTTTTGCTGGGATGTGTTCGATTTTGTGTTTATGTTTTCCATACCACCGACTGTTTGTGTTGGTGTATAAGGTACTCTGATGTAAGTCATACACACGATTTACGATTTCGACGAGTTCCCTACACCAGAGTTTATGTTTATGCACTTCTTTTGTTCCGTCTCTCGTGTTTCTACAGTGTCGCGTACAGTCGCCTTGCAAGTGTTGGTGTCAAGAGAGCTTCTCTGGAGAGTCTTGTGTAATATTGAAGCCGAAATGGTCTACAATGCACTTCTTCTGTGTATAGACACGAAAGTGAACTCAATGAAAGAAGAAAAAAGTCTATTCGAAGAGACACATGCTTATCGTTTTTGGAGCCACCGTGCTTTTGGAGAGAGAAAAACTGAAAATATTGATACACCGAATTGTTCACAGATCACAAATACATTTATTATTTCGACGGGTCGATTGGAACGCCCCGAAAAAAATACAATCAAATGATTGATATTAAAAAACTGAAAATATATTCGAACTTAGAATGAAAGCAGCGATTTTTTCCTATATGCAATATCATAAAAATGAATGATATATAAATTCTCGGTGATATATTTGTAGCTTTCCATAGATGGATGCTTTGGCACGGAAGGAAAGTGGAGTGGGCCAGTCACCTACAAGACAAATGTGCACTCGATCCATCTTCGAGACTTGTCCGTACACACATTTCACTGATTTTCGTTCTGTGCTGATTTTACTTCGATTCTCTCGCTTCGGATCCAAGTGTAGCCAGGAAAAAAATTATTAATAAGAATTTTTATCCATCACGATTCTTCTTTTCGTCTTTCTTTTTTTGGGGAAATGTAAAAATGAGATTAACCTTTATGGTTGTATTTTTTACCATTTATAATGCGCAGTCACAGAGAAAAAGAAAAACTTTTTTCTTCGTGTATTAATCAAAAGGCTCTGAAAAAAGAAGGAAAACACGACGAGAAGAAAAAAGAACATGAATTGGTGTTCTTGTTAGATTGAGTTTGATGTGTTGTAGATATGTGCTGAACATGGACATGTGGCGCATATATCGATGCCTGCGAAAGCTGGGAGAAGATTTTTTCGCGATGAGTTTATTGAGATTCAAGCGAGTGTGTTCAAAGAAAAACTTTACAAATTATTGCAGTGAAAAGTTTTTAATGAGATTTGGTGATACGTAAGTTCAAATCCTGCTAAAGTTTATTTCTGAAATGACAGCTTTTTTAAATATTATTGCAAAATTCACAAAGTTGAGTTCACAAAAATATTTTTTTTCCATCTCCAATCCCAGATTAATATTGCAAGTTTATTAAACTTTTCTCGATTCTTTTCCTTTCTTTTCGTCAACAGGACGAACGAACGAACAAAATCCTAGGGAGAGGGAAAGTTCGCACGTTCTGCGCATGCGTCGCATGTATTTCACGTAGACACTTCACCCCCACCAGCCCTCGTATTTTCTGATTTCAAAGCAAAGGCATTGAATATTGAGTGAAAGCGAAAAACTCTTCATCCCCACTCCTTCAGCTGTAAAATGTGTTTTCTTTTGCTGAGGAATGAAATTTTCTATCACATTACGAGATGATGATGATGCGATGCTAAGGAATTGTAATTCCCATCGAGAATTTATCAAGTCGGATCGATGTCGAGGGTCGGGAAACTAATGATTTCTGTCGATTGTTATTTATGGCACCGAAGACGTGCAGTTTAAATGTAATGCGATGATGTCACTAATGGACATTCACCGGTCGAGGTCAAAGACCGGTCTTCTGTTCTCAGGTTCATCTTGTCACGCTATCAAAGGCCTTTTCTTCACTTCTGCTTTTACACATTCGAGATGAATCATTTGATGTTGATTTTTCTATCATATTTCCTAACTATTACTACACCAGACGTTTTGTTTTCATTTTTTCTCTCTCACTCTCGTTCAACAGTGTTTCATCTCGCGCTGTGTCTGTCTTCATCGAGACTGCACACACTCGTTATGAATCACCGTTGTCGTTCACATCTTCTTCCGATTCTTAATTAATTCATCTGATATGATAAACATTTATAAAAAGAATCGTTCGTAGACTGACTGAGATGCTTTGGGGCGAGAATTGTAACAGTTTTTGATTAAAAATCATTCAATGATCACACCCAGGACTGAACACATTTGCGACATCCGGTTGGTGTTATGAAAGCAGCAGCGCCACTCGATATCGAAGCTTCTGAATAAAAATTTAAAATTAGAATCGAACACAAAAAGTTTTTCTTCCGAAATGATAAAGATGCGACGAAATCATTTTCTTTTTATTTATTAACCCTTTTGATGCCTGGGTAAATAATTTTTTGTTGTTTGATGGTGTGTGCAACATCCTTTTTCAATTCTTCCTTCTGCATCTTCTCTCCTTTCGTCTTGCAAGATAAAAAACTGAATTGATTTTAATTATTTCAGATGAAGAAAGGAAGACTTTGATCTCATCAGTCTGTTTATGATTTTTATCATCAAATATTAAAATATTCCTTGAGGGCTGACGACGTTGCTTTCTTCTTTCTATTGTTTGATCGAAAAGAGTTTCAACAAGGATTGCTTAAGTAGTCGCTCAATAAATCGAAGGATTAGAAGAAATATTTGAAGTTAGAGGGAAGAAAATAGTTTGTGGATGATGAAGGTTTGAAACTCAAGAAAAATTTGCTCGAAACTTGTTCAATTTTCATAAAACCTATTTTCAATGTTTTGGATTTTATGGAAGTCTTATGAGAGCCACAAACAAATTTTCTGGAAGCAGCAGATTAAACATCTTAGGCTCGAATCTTTGAAGAAATTGAATGTAAGAAACTACTTAGTTGCTTCGATTTCTTCTGAACGGCCTTCAAGCTTGTCTATCAATGGATACATTTCAAAAGAACGAGAAAGAAAAACTGAGCCAACATTTCAATAACTCACGATAACTCAACGATGCACAGCGAACACTACAGCTGACCGATTGAAACCAACAACGTACAACTTGCATCAAGATCACATTTTAACCCTAACTCGCAATCAAATTCAATCACATCCGTTCAAGAAAGGACGAAAACCGTCTCGTAGGAATTCAATAACATTGTCGCCCATGAGAAACTATCAAATTAATTTGCATAACGTTCTCTGGTTCGGTTCGGAAGGAAAAAAGCATCTTGAGCGTAAAATGCGTCCTTTTCCTTCCGTCTTTGGCTGTGTTAGCAATCAATTTGCATATCACCTTGAGATTTCTCGATGTTTTTTTATACGAAAACATCCTTTCTGTATCAAAGGGATAACAAATAAAATCAATTGTTGTGAAGGGTGAAGAAGGGAGTCACATTCAAGAAATACGGTCGACTTATGCAAATGCATTTCGGATCCAACTCGCATGCAAAAGAAGCTCGGAAAGAATCTCACGACAATAAATTATTTTTTTTCTATTCGTTCTATTGAGTGAATCGGATATTAAGGAACGTCCTGCATCACAAAAGATATTTTAGTTCGTTTTCGTGATTAATAAAGAAGAGAAGTGAATCGGTGAATGATGACGATGATGTATGGTTTGATTGTGAAGAAGGATATAAAAATGGGTATTGAATGCGAATAGAAATGAAATTAATATGTGGAAAATTATGCAAACGAAGCCTTTTCTCATCGATATTGAAGTTTAGCTTAAATCTGGTGCCATTGGGCTGTAATAAAATTAAAATTGAAAGTTTGATGCATTAGCTTTTGGATAGAAGCAATGGATTGGAAGACAAGACAGTACAAAAAGATGATTTTAATCAATTGGAATTGAAAATTGTGGGAACTAAAAAACAAATTGTCTTGAGAAATATTCTCAACAGATTCAAAAAACTGCTAGGAGTTGAGCTCAAACTTTTAAACGGCAATTCTACTGGTTGCTTCACAAACCTCCTTCTTGATATCTTCTATCTTCACTTCACAAATTTGCACACTTAAATCCACTCTATCGAGTAGCTTTTGACAGCGCCCTTCAAAATCTCATCAACATAATCACATCCCCAATCATTTCAGGCCAAACAATTGCCAAAAGGAGAGATTTGCATAATTAAGGTGCAGTTTCCGCATGCAAATTGCGAAAAAAGAAAGGATTCGATGCAACAAATAATCGAACCCTCAGAATTGATCAATAAAGGAAAGGAAGAGACCCTTTCACTACCGAATTTCACCTCTCGAGTGATCATTGAAATAATTTTGCGTACGCATTTAAAGTTTTCGCCTTTGTTGCGATGCGATGAATGGCATAATCTATAAATGATACCCATAATGGCACTTACTTAAGTGTCAATACACTTTCATTGTGCCGGGTTGCAACTGAAGCATATTTATGCAGAAAAATAGCAAAATAGAGCAAGGGAAATGTGCACGGGGTGCTTCAGATGAACAATAAAGCCGACCTTAACCCCCATGCAGTGTGCAATTATTCGTGTGTTCGCTTCCTATGTTGCTAGGGTGGCGTCGATTTGTGTAGGAAAATGTGTGCAACTTCCAAGCGCCCGTCGCAGGTAGAAAAACAATCTGAACGTCAGCTGAAGTCCTATTGCGAACATTTTCACACTTTTTGCAGCACATAAAGTTGCACTTGATTTACATCAACACGGTTGCCATTTCAAGGCCACGGTCACGTTGCGAATTTCATCAGAACGATTGAGAACAAACGTGCAACCTGTAAAGTTTGCACAATGAATTACATTTTGTCGTCGGTTTTGATTATTTTGAGTAGTAAATAAACATTTGCAAGTGCCAGAAATTGATATTGTTTGTAAAGCAGCACAAAAATGATTTAAAATGTCGAAAAGACAGAAAACTGGGTCATCGACAGCAAAACATTGTCAAAGCGAAGAAAAATTGGTTTTCATTGTGAAAATTCAAGTTTGCGGAAGGGAATTGTGGAGTGGACAAAAAAGTGCTGATCAAATGCAACAGGGAATTTGCAAATGCTGGTGGAAATGGTTTTATTGGGAAGTTAAGACATTCGACGGCTTAAATTTTTTTTACAACAGCAAAAAGAATATTTAAGCAAACAGATGGATTTGAAACTGCGTTAAAATTATTTGTTTTGTTTTTCATCGCATTCAGTTAAGATCTTGAAAGACCATAGACGACAAAATATCTTGAGTTTAAAAGATATCGCAACATGTTTAGTCACTGAAATTTTTCTAAACAATAATTCCCTTGCACACTTGTTCAAAATCATCGCACAAAACTCACGAAATTCGTCAACAAAATGATGTTTCTCAGTATTCTTCCTGATTGACTGAACTGAATCATAATCAGAATTCCAGATAAACTGAACGACTGGGAAATAAAATGATTTGTCGCTTAATGAGGAAATGAAAAATTTGTGATTGAAGTTTATCACTTTTTGCTGGTCGTTATTTGGCTCGTTTGACCACTCAACGAATTTTGATAGCGACGATTTAATCAAATCAAATTAGTATCAATGAATGATCATATTTGCGTTGTAATTTCACAACTCGGCACATTCATTGGAGCGTGTTTGTGTATGAAATCGAATGAATGTAAGTAAAACGTCGCGGATTGTCGTTCATAAACTTTCCCACATCCATCGGACGCCTAGATTGCCTTCTCAAGTTCGTTAAATGATAAAACTGCACACATTCTGATAACTCATACTACAAAGTATTGAATTCGATGATCAGAATGGAATTTTGTCGTCGCGGCAGAAAAAAGCAAAAGGCAGATTGCAAACGCGAAAGTGCAATTGACAATGGAGAATTAAAATCTCCGCGGTGATGAGATATCAAGATAGCGTCAGTGTCATCTGACGCAAGTTTTCATTTCGCTTAGATTTGTTTGAATGTTGAACTCCGATTACGACAGAAGCAGAAAAACTGTGTTTTTGATGTCAGTTTCGGAGTCTTGACACAAGGTTTTGCCTTTCAGCATCTTAATTGAAAGTTCAACAAGATTTTCGGATGACTTAGAAGACAGGAAAGCAAACTTCAATTGAAATCAATGCCGCGTCGTGTTTGCTTTATTTTCCGAACGTTTCACGAAGTCAATGACCGGCAACCTAGGATTTCACTTCAGTTGCAATGCCGCCGTAATAATCGCTTAATCTGCAACAATCAAATGACAACTTTACTTTCTTTATCAAACCGAAAGTGTCTGTGTTGGAATATTAAATGAAACTTGAAGCGTCAAATCGGGTGAACAATCGAGGCGACAATATCGAAAGAATAGCTGAATGGAAAAATATCCAAACGATTACACGTCTCTGCATTCGTAAGTTTCTTGTAACATGATCCATCCGAGTTCCTTCGAACAAATTTTTTTATTAATCTGTTCGGTGCGGTATGGAAAATGTTTTCTTGACAAACAGGAAAGATTCGGTTTTTTGCCGAGCGTGAAACAGAAGAAATCAAAAGGGTTGATGTTTGTCAACCTGGTGCTGCTGTAAGAAGAGAAGAAATTGAATCGAAACAGGCATAAGGACTGGAATTGGTCACACGATGAATTGAATAAATTGAAAATTGAAAGTTTTTTGCTGGGTCGATTGCAACAATGCTAAGTACAGCGGCTGCTTATGCGAGAAGGGTTTGAACCTAAATTGGTTCTTCTTTTATGAGATTGAAGAATTTAAGTTTTAAAATCATAAATTTCATATTGGTTTAGGAAACTTCAATCATAAAAGTGTTCATTTAAATTAATTTTTGCTATGATGTCACTCGTCCTTGTTCCTATTCAAACCTGTATAAACTGCCTTATCAATTTTCAATTCTTTGTTTCCTTACTCGGCTGCCAAAGCACATTAAGAAGACGAAGTAAAGGAAAATTATTGGGTTGCTGCTTTGCATGTCCTGTCTCCATTCACTGGAACTCCTTTTTCCCCGTGGAAGGACTCAGTAAGGGTGCCGGCAAGCAAGCAAGAAGAAATTGAATCAAAATTATTATTTAAATTAGATTTTCAATGCTTCCAAGACAATGTTTCGCTTTCGAAGACGAGAAAAATTATTGAAAATGTGTACGTAATTCGAATATTATGCAAATCTATCGGGACCTGAACACAAATCAAGGAGAGAGTGAATGTGAAACACTCTCGGATCATAGCAGATGCATGATTTAGATTTATTGCTGAGTCTCTTCAAGTCTGAAGAATTTTTTTGAGGCAATCAACTGAGTCGTAAGCAATTTACTGCATTGAGAGTGAGAAGGGAAAAGTTTTGAATCAATTCGATAGATTTATTGCTGATGCACAAAGATGGTTCAGCGCTGAATATCGAAGGCTTGGGAGTGTATTTCAAAGTTACTTCAACTTTTTGCAAGGACTTTTGCAGTAATTTCTCTTGAAAACGTAATTTGTTCTACTTAACGGCTACTTAAGTCGTTTTCTGGAATAAAATTCCATCAACATCGTTTTTACCTTTCAACGATTGCAAATTAATGTTTCACTTGTAACTCAAAGAAAAGTGGCTGTAATAGATTTTATTGACGTGGCATAGATACAAATTACCTGTCGAGAGATTTTTCTACGTTTTTTCGTGCTCTAAAAACTATTTCCATTGTTTTCGAATTCGAGCACTCGGCAAAAAAGCGAACGACGAAATAAGAAGTTAAACTATGTTAAATAATTTTCTCACAGTTTCAATAAAAATTACCTTTTTTCTCTACGTTCAAATGTGAAATGTATTGTGAAAAATTATTTGTCATTACGACGAGATTGCTAATTATTTATCTATCGTTATTGCCATTGTTGATAGCAGTTTTTTGTGGGAAACTTTTGTCGATGACTGTCGTACGCTGCAAACGTATTTGTAGAGTTTACAGCAGCTTAATACTCCATTGAACATGTTTAAGCAGTAAACAGTGTCTAATTTTTACTCAAAATTCTAGTTTGAAGCTGACTTAAGCTGGTGATGAATTCATAAATTTCAAAACTAGAATTGAAACATCGTTCAAAGCAACTGACTGAAGAACTAATGAAAATTTGAAATTGAAATCTTGACAGATTTTACCAAATCTTATCTGTTCCGGAACTCAACGTAACTTTTCAATCCAATTCCACGTGAAGCCTAATAATACATTTTAATTTTAAAATGCTTAAATTGCGTAATCATTGAAAACGGCAGCGGCTAGTAATGAAGTTTATTCTATAAAACGAAAGGAAGCAAAAAATGCGTTGACATGATTTTTTCTTTCTCACAATGGCCGAGAATGTTTTCAGAGCTGCAATTTTCGAAATTTTTTCCCTGTCAATGATGGGAAAAATTGAACTGGAGTGCTTGAATGATTCATGACATTTTAGGTACAGTTTATTCCAATCATGATTTGCAACGAAAAAATTTATGTTTGCTTTAAATATTTTGAGATTTTCCAGAAGTCTTCTAAACATTTTTAGTTTACGTCAACAGATTTACTTCAATATTTATCAATTTTGTCACTTACTTTTAGCAAAGAACTGTATCTGTGAGACTTTTTGCTTAACCTAAGCCTAATCTCGATAAATCTCAATGGTGGCTGAACTGAATCCACCATGTTATTTTCAAAATAAAAACTTTTAAGTCTTAGTTTCAGTGACGAGAGTTTCGAGAGCGCGAGTCTCGCAGATTTTCAACATAAATTATGATTATGGTTGAGATGAATTATGGTGCTTTTGAATGCACGCTGAATCCCCGATAGCAAGCCGCCTGATATTTTCATTATAGTTTATTCTTTTTATTTTTTGCTGTTTCAAGCCGCTAATAATGAAATAAAAACAAGACGACAATACAGAGAAAACGAGCCATCGGGATCGCAAAAGTATCAGCGAGCATAAAAAGCGAAAAGTTTTTTTCTGCGTTGAAACGATGGAGCACGTACCAAACTGAATTTTAAATATATTATACGCAAATACATCGTGCTCACAAAAAATCTTTGCCATCGGATTTTACATTTTTCTTCTCGCTCGCTGTTGAGGCTGAAATGTTATGTTGTTCGCCTCAAAAGACCTGAAGTTCTATGCCACAAAGATTGCTTTAGATTAAGTTTAAGCAGAGAATTTAATGAAGAAGATTGTTGATTAAGAATTTGATTGAGATTTAGTAGCTACGCAGTACAAGAAGTAGTTGTAGAGACTGGCAATAAGAAACGCATCAACTCTTGAAAGTGTTTACTAAGGTTCGAATCCTTCAAAGGAATAAGTTATCTCCGAAATAATTTTCTTTTATAAAACTTGTTGATAAACTTTTTAATTCAGTGGACAAAACAAAGTTTTAAGATTATCACCTGAAGACCGCATAAGATCTTTGCATGACTCATCCACCAGTTTCATTTATCATTCATCCGGCGAAACTCGTCACCAGATTCCCATAATAATGAAAATTTGCCGAAGCAAAACATTAAGATTGGATTCGCCAGATTACCTCGAAGCTGAGACTGTGGCCGATGATTATTTTATACGGTTTTTGAAATTTACAAAGTTCTTTCATATATATTGAAGACTCCGACACATCAGAAACGTGCCACATTAGCAATTAACCTTAAATTTATATTCGAGTGTCACATTAAGAAATCTTGCGCCACAAACTTTATTAGCAAATTATTTTAATGTGTGAGAAGTAAGTGGAAATGACTCATCAATAGCGGTGGACAAAGTCGAGCTTGGCTAAGTGATCAGCTGAGGCTTGTTAAACCTTGTCAGAAATGTAAACATATGCTCGGGGTTCCATTCAACTCAATGCCTTTATTTCGTTTTGTTTCTTAGATAACCCGAAATTCAATAGCCTAGGAAACTTCGCAGCCAAAAACTGAATTAATCTTTAATTTATTCCAAAAAACTAAAAATGTTTAATGAAAAAGTAGTTGAGTGAATATAACAAAAAATAAAAACAGCACCATCGTATCACCTTTTGAACAACATTTCGATTGTAATTGTGTGTTGCTAAAGAGAAAATCCCCATTGTCGAATGCTTTTACGAAGTTGAATAATAAAAAGACACCTTTACGGTCTGAAAATTCCCGAATACTCAATTACCGATTCTTATAAATGAATTCGAAATGTTTCATGTTCAAACTAGCTCAAAGTTTTATAATCCTTAAATTAATGCAAATTTTTCTTTTGACTTTGACGTATGAGTCCAATTTTTATGCTGGAAATTAAGTCGAAGTTCTTTTTGATCGCGATAGTGGAAATTGAATGTTTGGGGTTGGTTTGTAAGCGATGTTAGCAAGTTTACAACTTTGAAGTTCAGAAAATTGTTAATCTACAAGAATTTAGAACAATTTTACTTGCATCTTTTTTGAATGATGTAAATTCTGGCCCTTAACCATTTGATCAATTTTAAATTAACTCCACATTATGTTGCAGTCTTCAATTTTGTACGATAAACAACCCGATAGCAGCATAATTATTGCGACTGCATGCAACTTTACCGACTTTTCCTTCTTGTCTTCTCGTCACTTCATTCCACGAGACATTTCTGTGAAAATCGTTCAGTTGCGACGAGTTTGTCGAAGAAGGAATTTTAATTAATAACTTTAAGACGCTTCAGTTGATTCATGCTTCGTCTTTGGAGGGTTCATGGCGACGTTCACCCGGACTTTGTTGCTTCATCATTAAATCGCTCTCATTATCAACCCAGAAGCATTGAAAAACATTTTTTCTGGTGTCGTAAAATTTCATAACATTTTCTAATTTCAGCGCTTCATTTTCATCTAAATCTATCTCAATTATTTTATTGCCACTAATTTAATCGAAAAGACAAAGAGCAATTAACTGAGTGTGTCTTGAGAAAAAGAAGTTAAATTAACACGCAATGAGCTTCGCCGCCGTTTTTTTTGAACAACTATTTTGAAAATTTCAATTTATTTCACTCGCCCCTGTCTTAGTTCATCGTAAAACTGCATTTTGATCTCATGGTGTATCATAAACATTTTGTATCAAGCGCACTGAAAATGAAGACAAAATGAAGTTATGGGAAACAATTTGTGTCAAGAAATTTAATATCAAAAGTTTTTCTTGAAGTTTCGTCTAGTTTGAACATTGAAGCAGGGTTGGGAAATTACAATTGTTGGTGAAACATTTGTGAAGGCTTGAAAATCCCTGCTGTAATTCAATTTTTGGAGATTGTTGCATGTCTTTTAAGCATAAAGCACAGTTCTAGTCGAGTTTGAATACAGTTTCAAATCTTATTAAAACTTAACTTGTCACGAATATGTTTGTATCATCAAACTTGAGTTCAAATCCTACAGAAAATATTTTTCTTCAGTTCCTTTATTTTGCCATTTTCCAGCCCTGCTTTCGGAACACTAGAAGTAAATTCACTACTCGTAGATGCCTTCAAGCTACGCTGCATTCCTCATCGCATTTTTATCTGATCTTCTGCTATGTAAACCATCACCAGGCATTGTTTTGGATTTGTTTTGTGAGCCGCGAATTCTAACGATGGACGTGGAAGAACCATCGCGATAATCAATTTCCTGATAATTAATTAAATAATTAACTTTCAATGTGACTCTTTGAACTACTCGTTCTCGTGTGAGCGGGAATTAATAATAATTAAACATCAAAAAGCGGTGGTGAATCAAGCTCGAAAAAGTGTCGGGGGACAAGAACCCGAAAAAAGTGTTCTCATTTGCTGGTCAGCAAAACCAAACGTTAATAAAGAAGAAAAAAAAGCTAATGAATATAAATAACATTATCAACAAATAAAATCTGAATAAATAACATTAAAAATTACCGAAGCATAAACTTTCAGCTTATATGCTTCATTCCCGGTCGAAACAAAAATATATTGCTAATATATCTATCAAAAAGCGACGAATTGAATTAACCGCAGTGCTGAAGAGAACACAACTAAGTCTCGTGTTAAATAAGGTCGAACCGAAAAATGGTGTTCGCTCTGCATTACATTTTTTAATTATCCAGCAAAATACGAAACAAAAAGTAATAAAATGAATTGAATTAATGAAGCTATTGAACACACACCAGCGAACGTCGATTGTGCTGGGTTTTTATGGATTTGGCGGATTGATGGGTCAAGTGATGAAGTTTGGAGAAGGCAGGGTTAAAGTTTGGGCAGCTTTAGTTAAAGCTTTTCAATGAAAGAAAATGGCATGATAATTTTCTATTATTCAGAAATCTTTGTTTAGTTCTTAACACACTTTTTGGTTCATGTCTACAAAAAAAAAATGCAACTATTCGATACTAAGTTAGTACAAGGTGTGTAAAACTATTTTGTTCACAAAAAGTCATAATCTGTAAGACTTTCTGCCTAAATTTTCTACATTTTCACAAGGTTTTTCCAACCGCCACTTCAAGCGAACATTCGATTCACATGTAATGCTTTGCGAAATCGCCATTAATTATTCGTCACGATATATAAACACCAAAAATACCAATATTAATAAATTCACCTCGAAATAAAAAGAAACACCATAAAAAGCTGCACGAGAAACGAGAAAGGAATTTATTCGAACAGGAAAAACGCTCTTTATGTATAAGTCGAACCAGAAATATCCATCAAAAAAGTAATCGTTTCTGTTATGAATTTTTATGCGATATTCGATTTCACTGCTAGGGCGCAAGGAAGCTAATTATTCCGGACTTGATATTTAATACCAAAAGGAAAGTAATTTTCCGAAATCTTACTCCACTCACCCCACTCGACCATAAGGCGGCCTTTCCTTGGACTATCGAAGGAAATTTTCGAGAATCGTTTCTCACCCGAGAGCTGTGTATGTGTGTCGGACGTTCTTTTCCATTAATTACTTCTTATTATTTGCATAAATTATATCAAAGTAAAGTTTTATAGTGTTTTGCCTGCTTTTACGATCCGTTTGACTTTTAATAAAGAATCGTCATAGGCTCTAATAGCCAAAAAACGAAAAGAAGTGAAATTGTGTATTACTTTCGAAGTGGAATTAATGTGAAATGTTTATCGATAAAAGATCTACATTAAACAACGTTTTTCTTTGCATTCGAGTGGTCGAGATAGTGGGCATACGTTTTCGAGCATATGTCGGCACACATATCATTATTGCCTTTTTATTATGTCGAGTTCCTTCGGCGCTTGTGCTTCACCCCCGTGATAATTCACTTCATTTATTCATTCATCATGATACGGTGGAGTCGAAAGTCAAAAAGTTGATAATGATCGAAGAGAGAATTGACTTGGGCGATTTCCTTTGTTTCATCACTCGCGGGGCTATTTTTAACTAAACACGAATTTTCTTCAAAGCCACGTTGAAAGATCAAAGCTTGACGAGAGACCAGTCGCTCGATAATTGATTTGACTATACCAATCAATCCATTAATCATCTGGTCGTCAAACGCTAGATAAATTACTTGGCAATACTCATCGCTGTATCGATGTGATTGATGATCTTTTAACTGCCATTGTTTGCACGGCCAAAGAAAAGAAGCTAAAGTCTCAATTTTCAGCTCCGCAAAATAGAAAAAGTTCAGTTTTGTGGTGTGTTTAAATGTCAATTATTGATTCAACGATCTTTCCAATAGATTTCGACTGATTCTCACGCTACAGGATGAGCTAATCTTCGTGTTCGTATTCAAATTGCTTGAAATTTGTTGTTAAAATGACATTGATGAGTTTTTGACGTTGTTTTCTGATTCGGTGAGTTTCTCTTTGGATGTTTTAAAACGGGGACGGTGGTGACTGAGAATTGGGTAATTGAAGACGTTGTTGACAGTATTTCAGTATGAGATTATTGTCTAAAATTGTAGTTCTATTGATTTAAAGTCATTTCTTAAGAACATTCTTCTTAAAAAGTCAAAAACTTGAACTCAGGTTCAGTCTAAAAGTAGAAAAGTTAACAAATTTAGTAGAAATCGAGCCATTTCCATGTTTGTCCATGTTTTCTAATAGTGAAGTTTAAACAATGTGCATCTAAGAAGTCTTGTTAATGTTTTGTATCATTAAACCTCTTTAAATTACCTCGGAAATTTATTTCTTTTTCCACTTCCCTTACAAGTGTCTTCATAAATAATGTCACTGTGACTCGTACTGGCTTTCGGCTTCAACGCGTTTCTTTTCTGTTCATGTCACTATTCTATCGTAGTTATTCAACTTCACGCTTCGTTGTGTATCAACATGAAAGAAAAGGTGATTCTCGGAGAGTGATTAGAAAGAAGAATTAAATTCTCGGCTCACAGTTCATGATAAAATTGCTAATTCACATTAAAGTTGATCCCATGGATTCAATGGATACTTTTCACCTTTATGGCAGAGACATAAGAAATCATAAATTGTAATTAATTCACTTCGTCGTTCGAGAGTTTTATGTAATAAATAACGATGATTATAATTGGTGGCGGTAAGACTTAAAATTATTAGTAGATTTTGTTGTCTTGCCAAGCTTGAGCATCGAGTGAGTCCATTCAGCGGAACAATTGAATGTTGGAGACAATCTCCATGTTAACGATCTTCTAGTGTGAGTTTTTCTGTTGCACGTTTGCATTTTTTTATCTACAATAATCAATCGAGAAGCGAATTAAGAAGAGTGAGAAAGACAACTACCGTGTGTGTGCAGCAGACACCAAATCACCGACAGCAAATCTCTCGCTTTATGTTTCCCGATGCGTTTCTAATAATGCAGAATAATTGTGCATTGTCAAATTAATAATAGATAATTGTGAGAATTAATGATCGCGAAACGAAGTTTTTATGGCAAGATTTTCACTAAAGATTCGCTGACTTGCAACGGAGTGACGCAAACTGAAATAAATTCATAGATTTTTTATTTAGCGGATTATCAATTAAGAATCGCAGAAAAGCACTTCGGAATGGTTTTAATGTCAGCTTAGTTGTAAAGTGTAATTCAAGATCTTCGATGGCTGGTTTTGAATAGAACTGGAAGTTGTGTTTGCAAGGAGAAGGTTCAAATAGTGAGAAGCAGAAAAAAAGTTGATTATTCAATGACAATAGCTAAGTAAACCTCGGCGACTGATAAGTAGGCCAGCCACTGCCAAAAATGACGTCATTAATCAACGAGAAACAGCAAAAGGAAATCCTCGTTTGACCAAAAGAAACCTCACAAAGAAGGAGAAGAAACAAAAGAACTGTGACTCCAATTTCTTGAGTGGCCCGGAGCCAAGCACAACATGTGTGTAGAGATGTACAATCTTTGATCTCGCTTGGACGGTCGCATTGAATTAATTCCTGTAAAATACAAAATAACGAACGATACAAAAATTCAGTTGAACTTCTTTTGTGAACGAATCCGCGAAAATCCACATTTGTCCGTATTTTTTTGAAAATAGAGAGTGTTTTAAAGCAGTGGTGGTTAACGAGACGCAAATTTGAAGTTTTCAAATGGTTTTGTTATCTTTTTAACACTTTCTTGTTACTAGAGCGAAAAATCGCGATGAATTCAATTTTTTCCTCAGTTTTTCCCTAAACATTCTACACCTCTGAACAATTGAAAAACATGTCGACGAATAATTGAATTGAATTTACATATAATCCGTACATATCTCTCGACTTTTTTCATAGCTAAATGTATCTTTGTAATGCGCTTAATGGTTTTAATGTGTAAATGATTCAAACATTAATTGATGGACGAGTAAAAGAACTGTTCATTGCTTATCTTCTCTACTTCAAACTCTTTTTTCAGCGTTTTTTGTCGAATAAAATCCCAAATGTTTAATTATTTGTTTCCGAAACGGCTTTTGTTAAGCTAATGAGATGATCGACTCGAATGTTTTGATCTCTCCTTGCTTCCACTGAAATTTAGGTGAGAAGGTAAGCAGCTGAATGAATAATTGGTCGTGTGGAAGGTAATTTGTAGAGTAATGTATTCGTTCACCTGCCGATCCATTTGTCAATGATCAATAAAATTGTCATTCGATTGACCAGCCGAAATGTGTTGATGAAGACACGAGATCGAGAATTAACCATTTATGTTTGCGTGAAATAAATTGCTGCTGTTAAAAAGTTGTTGCTTCAATGTTTGTCAACAAAAACTTCACTTTTTATGTTGAACCGTCATAATATCGACGCGAACAAATACTTTTTAATCAAATTTTGTTAAAATTATCTGAAAATTATTCAAATTTTACTTCATCAGCCTTTCAAATCGATGATTTATTTTTAATTATTTATGAAACCCACATACAACCCTTGTTGTTAACCATTTTTCTAGCCTTCAAACAAAAAAGCTGCTAAATTATTTATCGGGCTTACTGTTTGAAGGGTGATCGGGGGAGAGAATGTGTCAATTTCCCAAATCGGTCGTTTATCGCATATGCGAGTATTCTCTCCGAACAAGCGATTTTCGGTGATGATGATTAAGTATGCGATAAATACACCAAAGTCAATTTCGTATGTAAATTAATGTTTCATTCCGAAATGATAGCATTTTGGAGTGATACCGCAGCTACGCTCGTAACTTATATTTGTTGATAATTTTCCTTTTTGTTTGCCCACGTGATAAACTATTCATGCTTTTGGAGTGTGCGCTTAGTAAACCGATTGACCAATCACTTGAATTGATTTCGTTCGAGCAATGGAAAAGCTTTTCGATTGGAAACACTCAATTATTGGCTGATTGCTTTGTTGAGATTTTAATGAAGTGAAAAAGTTGTTGTTTCGGTTTGGTAGTTGAAGTTGGTAGCAGCGTTCGTTTTGAATTGACCTTTGCTGCAGGTAATGGTCTGAAAAATATGTAAGTTTATTAATACAGCATTATGTAGTTAATTACAGTCAATATATTTTTCTCAACTTGTAATTTATTTCAAAATAAACGTCTGTTGGCTTACTTTGGCTGCAATACTGTATCATACTTAGTCAAACAACAAACATCATCAGGGCTTTTCAACTTATTTATTCACTCCACTGTTCCCTTCACCCATCGTTCAGTTTGATCTATTTCAAAATATCATGCACGAGAGTAATTAAGAAAGACGATGGAGAAGAAAATTTATTCATAAAAGGCCAATAGTATTGTTTTCCCGTAAGAATTATTTCTTATTCTCCCTTCATTTGTGTCTTCTTTAGCCGGCGTTATTAATATCGAAAAACTAAAGTTTCACACATGTGTAAATGTGGTTTTGTGCGCATTTATAGGAATTTTTCAGGGCTTGAAAGAACAATTTAATCAAGTTTAATGACTCGTGAAGGTTCTTAACTCAACGAGCGCAAAAAGCGCCGCTCAAAACTCTGCTTTCTGACTGATGAGCTTCTTTATAACATCGGAAAAGTATTATCATCCACTTTTGATCTCTCAACTCTTCCATAGAAACACAATAAAAATTATTTATTTCTGTCTATATAATTCCTTCTGCTTGATTTTATGATTAAAAATAAATTTTCTTCTTCAACTGGTTGCTTCTTCACGTCGTTTCCGAAGCAAAAAATGGGAATTGTATAAAAATGTGTAATTATTATTGTTTTTAAAGATATTGTGCGCTTTCAACTGTAACATTTCCTTTATGATTCACAAAAAGTGAACACAGAAACAAGAGAAATATCTTTTATATTGTAAAAAGTTTATCGTACGCATAATTATCATTAGTTTGGAAAGAGAAGTTTAAGACGTTTTTCCCTTCGTGTGTCGTTGAAAGTTCAGGGGCGTTGGAAAAACTTTAGGGACTGCCATAATTTTTGATTGAACGCTGGAAGTGAACGGCTTAGATAATTCAAAGAACTAACATTCTAGAAGCATTTTGTTCTTGCTGAAGTTGTTTTGTCTTGTGACAGTCCTTGGACCGTCGTGTGGTGGTCATAGGCCAGTCACGAGACTGTCGAAAGCCCACGTCGTATTGTAATGTTGATTTGAAGGCAAATTTTCAATTTTACTAGTTATTTTTATAGCTAGACTGTCTCTTACTCGTGCAAAGTCTTGATAAACCAGCGCCTTGCACTATCTCCACCACTGCTATTTTAGCCTAATTTCTCGTGTGATTGTTTTTATTGGCTGACTTCGCCTCGTAAGGTGTCTCATTTGTATCAAACCGCAATTAAAACTTCTTTTTCACCCATTCAAACACATCAGTGGCAATGACTCTCGTCGTTCGACGAGAAAATGTTTTTTCTGACTCAGTGAGTTCTCGAAGAAGAAAATCGGTTTTTTTTTGCAGAAAACAAAAGTGGTAACGTCCTCGATGTGCTTGAACTATTTCATTGAATGTTGAACGACAGACACTTGTCGCTTTGACGAAACGAAGCGACATGTTTCGAACCGCAATACAGTTCCTGTTGATCCCTTCTGCTTCGCTTCATTGACCCCTTAAAGAATCAATTAGACGACCAACGAAGCGTCTGCACACCTGCTACCCGCGTTCGCCCCCTAATGGAATATAAATTGATCGGCAAAGGTCTTTTTATTGATTGGGAACCCTCGCATGTTCTTTTATGTCCGTTGTTGTGTGTTAATAACATTCCATCAGAACCAGCACCTTCGGCACTGTCATGAATATGCAAGACTTCGAAAACTGTTGCTTTTAGCTCGTGAAAAGCAATAAATTTCATTTCTATGACATCAACAAAGAATTATTGTTATTAAATAAATTTCTTTTTTCTCATTGTTTCCGTTAATGACATCAACAGAGTTAAACCGAATTTACATAGCAGCGAAGTTACATTTACGTCTTAAGAAAACCTTTTAAAACTGATAATCGGGAGATGTTTCAGTTCAGTTGTTCCCTAATGATTGCTTTCGTGTGTGTGGGGCTGAACAAAAACACCAAAAAAGATGAAAATCAAGCGACAGTGACACTATTAAGTTCTTTCAAAGAAACAATTTCTTGAATTAACTAACCTTCACCAACAGGAGAAACTCTCGTTTATATCGGTGCGTGAACAAATCGAGGTGACACATTTTTCAATGGAAAAATAGACTCTTGAATGTGAAATCTAAGAAAGGTCAGTGATGGGACAAGATAAGTTCAAATTTAGTTCAAATTTGGATTGTTGGAGTTCAATATGAAGTTCAATATTTAAAAGTTGATGTATCAAATAAAGAAAATCAAAACAAGGTCAAGTTAAGTTCAATTAAAGTTCAAAAATAATTGAACCGGAAATAAAGTTCAAACTTAAGCAAAGCTACAACCTGTTGAATTATTTGTCACAAAACAAAAACTCTCCAATTCCGTACAAATCATTAAATTCTACCCAATTTCAAGTCTCAAGACGTCTTTGTGCCTTGCTCAACACCGCACTCTGATTGATCGTCATCAAAGTGTCAACTGGCGACGCTTCAAAAGCTTCACAACTTGTTGTTTAGTTACATTAACTTACTCAACTATGATTCCTTTACTTTTAGTCTTCTGGTGAGTCGTTGATAAGAATCAATAGATGCGATCAAAATTACAGTAATTTACCTTCATCTTGTCTGCCTTCTTCGATTCAATGTCTTTAATGACTTTTTCGTAGCTGAGCGAGGGCTCTGTCAAGCGTAGCAGATTTCTTTGAAAAACTCCATCAAACGTGTCATGTTTTATGTTACACATATCTTCTTCTTTTTTCGAAGACTTCCCCCCTTGCCGCCCGATCTCTTCATACTCCGTTGAGAAGCACAATGCCGCGCGATGGAAATTAAATTATTGTGACTAGCAACCACTCCATAGCTGGTGTGACGTGCGATTATTAATCAAATGTAATTGTTGTACTCATTGAATAAACTTACTCAAGCGCATTAGTTTCCTTACGAACGGAACCATTGAGATGTGCTGAGGCATGAGAGAGTTGAAGACACCAACAGGTACATTTATGCATTGATTCAAAGCCTTCTAGTAAAAAAGATTTTACAGCAAAAAGGTTGAAATTTGGTTCAGAATATGTCAAAGTTTTTCAAGGATTGAACTCGAGGTATTTTAAATTGTAAATTACCTTAGTGACTCACAATTTGTTTATTTTAATTATATTTGCAGTTATTAGGCAGAACATCATAATTAACCACTTTTCACTGCTGCTGTTATACTTTTCACTGTTATAACAAGAACATTCCACGTGCAGACAAAAAATAGGTGATGGAAACAACTTTCATTAGCTATTCAAACAAAACTTGAAGTTCGGGAAATTATTAGAAACCAAAAAATTGTAAATCAAAATCAGCAAAGCGAAACGAAAAAATCAAAAATGGATTCTGATTTCCATTCAATTCAACCTGTGAACAGCGCAATTTCTTATTGTAAGTTCACAATTCATCATCATTTATTCTGTTGTTTCAACGAAACACACAAAAAATAATCAGTGAATTAAAGATATTTTTGTAGCCGGCAATAATTCCTGGGTGAATATTTATTCCGAAATTCTTCATGTTTTTGATTCGCTTGACTGCGTGAAATTTAAAGTTGCGGGTTGAAGCGAGAAAAAAGTTTATTAATGGGTTCACCTTCGATGCCGATTTACGACCACACTTGGAACGAACGAGAAATTTCTTCTTATCTGTGCTGATCGTAATTTTGAGAGTGTGAATTAAAGACGCGATGCTGCCCAGTTGATCGCGTCTAATAAGGATGTACCTAATGACGTTTAAACGAATTTCATCCAAAGTGATTATCAGCGTTCAGCGACGAAAATTGACGACAATTAGATTTGATCGCACGGAACAATTCTTGATCATCAATTAAATTGTCATGCGATTCAAACACTTCCCGAATTAAAGACAAACGGCACTGGAAGACATGTTAATTAACTTGGAGACTTTGTCGTTTCTTGGGGCCGATTGAATGTTTTGTGATGTACAGAGCTTTATATTGTCAGGAAAGTGAAAAAGATCTAATTAAACGGTGTCGGATTTATCAGCCTGACAGTCCTGACATGCCTTATGTCAAAGTTTGGCCTTTGAAATTGTGTTAAGTGGTACTGTGTGCCATCTCAGAATGACATCACTTTAGATCAACCAATGGAGCTGATACACAAGGAATAAAGTAAAAGCTTCATAAATTTATATCAACTGTGACTCAATGCTTTATTCACACATCCTGTAAGATCGACAATACAAATTCTTATCAAACATCAGCTATCAGCTTGTGTCGTGATGCGGAGTGTGGCACAATTGCAAGCTAGTTTTAAGCGAGTTTGTTTGTTGTCTGTGCACATCCCTAGTTATTATTAAATTTAAAATTACTTGTGGAAAGGGACAAGTGTAAGTTTGGTTGTAGATGTTGAACTCAGAGTGTTATTAGCCAATGAATTTTCAACTTTCACCCTTTTCAATGCCCACACAACATAACTTGAAAAGCTTCATTCAAATTTACAGACATTAACATCACTGGAAGTCAATCATCCAGGCAAGCCATTCAATGAGTTGTCACATCCCATCATTGCGTCAATGAAAACCATCAATTATCATAACATTTTGATATGAAGATTACGAGTGATGTCTCATTAATTATACATCTCTTGATTGTATATTGTTTCATCAAAAAATAAAAACCCAATTAAAATGACTTTAATGGAAAATGTTCATTTATAAAGTTATCACTATTCGTGTTCCTGCTTTGAGTGGCGATTTTCATAAAAAATATTCTTTCGTCTGTTTTTCGTTTCAATTGACATCAGCGGAAACGCGGGCGTTTACTTGTGTGAAAAGAACAATTTCGACAGAAATCACAAATTCACAAAGTTTTGTGTGCCTGCCTGCCTGCCTTAATCGACAATATGACGCCATGATAAAACTCAGTTTCATGAGAGTGACTTCCATCCAATGGTATTGCTGCTCTTTGCCATTAAATTAATATCAATTAACATTACTCCACTAAATTAATAAAAAACAATGTTTGTGCGGCTTTTAGAAAACCCACAAAGCGACGAAACTTATTAATCATTATTTGAGCGGGACTTCGAGAGAGGAATATTTATTAATCAAGGGTCAAACGGTGACTATAAAAGAAATTTGAGTCTTCTTAATTGATGATTACTTTATTATGGGTGGAATTGTTTGAATAATTGACCGCGGCTAAGGTAAACTTCAAGAAAAGATGTTGCACTTTTGAAAAGTGTTTAAAACAGCGATTAAACAACATATTGAAAACAAGAAGTTGAAAGAAGTAAAGAAAAAACTGGTTTGTGTTTAAAGTTTTTAGCGTATTGAATTTGTCTAGAGATTTGAAGCTTTGCTTTCACTTAAAATTAAGGTTCGATGAGTTGAAAATTTAACTTCATTATTTATTTTGAACTTTATTTTTTGAACATTTTGAACATTTTGCAACCAAAAACACTTGCACACTTTCAAGTAAATCCAAAATCTAGTAAACTGTTCTCCAGTTGAATGCCTAAACGTAGCATCCACGACGTGTGATAATGAAAACTTTGAACCTGCAAACAATCAGCAGCACTAAATCAGATCACAGAGAAGGGCATAAAACAAACGGCAAAAGTTTTGCATAAATTTCAGAGCGAAGCAGTCCATGATGCTAAAATTTGAATCACAAAACTGCACAAGCCATCAAGCCTCCGCACAACCATAATGTTTCGCTTACTCGAGCCATAATTTATGTGTGAATCGAAAATCACTACATTTTAACCATCTCCATTCGTCTTCCATGTGTGTTGTAAAATTATTGTTTCTAGTTGGCTAAATATGCAAAGAATGGAGCATAAATAGATTGTAAGTAAGAATTAGACGTTTAGTAGTTCACCTCGAAGGCATTGAGAGTTATTCAATAGTCACGAGTCAAATTGCTAGCTTGCCAACTCCCTTTCATGCCCAACTGCGTTCACAGTTACCTTCTCTCCGAGCATTCAAAATTGTCATCTTTTCGATCGGAATCATTTCCATTTATGTCGCTTGCTTGTCTGCTGTTTAATATTCGAAATGTTATTGTTGTTTTAGTTTTGATGTTTATGCACATGACTTTATTATACACCCAGAGTCGAGTGACTTTTTGTAATTTCCGTTCTCGGGCTGGAAATTTACATTATTTTCTTATAGTTTTAACAGCTTCGGGAACGGTGGTAGTTCAGTGACTGTGTGGTGATTAAGAAGTGTGACTGTGAATGATCAAAGTTCCACATAAAAGCGCTGGTTTGAGGTGATTTCTAATGAATGTTCAATGTAAGCAGATAACTTAGATTCAAAAAAGTTTAATACACAGCTCGTTTAAATAAATTCCACGATTCAAATTTGTGCTTTTTAATTAAGACACTCTTCGGCCCAATATCTGAGATCGAAAACGAATTGAATTAAATGTTTTCAATCGTAATATAAATTCTGACACGACATTCGATAAATACTTTTCGAAGAAATTCAAGCGACGAGACGTTTTTTTCTGAATCTCATAAACATCAACGATAAACATCTTGGAATGGTCTTGAACGTTTCCCGATCGATGAAGACATTACCAGGGAGAGTTTCTTGAATGAAATTTCTTTCGACTTAAAAAAGAAGTAAGTTAAGTTATTCTGGTGACGTTTCGCCTTCCACATTTGAAAAAGATATCAAAAGCCATTCAATCAAAAGGTAGCTAACGAGTGACAGGTGTAGCTGATATCCCAAAAAAAGGGACGAAAAAGCATCGTAACCAGCGACACAAAAAGTCATAAAAGAACGTCACCAGTTGTAACATAAATTTAAGGGTACAAGTGGTTGTAAAAACGCACAGCGACAAGCAAATAGCTCTGTCTGCTTTATTCAGATTATCCACCGTACGTGATGCTGACCATCAACTCATAACTTAACCGACCAAATATTGTTTTCGCTTCTCTTATTTTGTCTTTAAATTAGTTTTCCATTTTCGGCTGTCGAGATCGGTTGACGTTTTCTTGGCCTTATGTGTTTATTAAGTGGCTTGACATATTTATTATATTTTCGATTGAGAATTGATAAAAAAATAAATTTTCTGTGAACAAAATGATTTTAAATCACGATCAGCCCCAGTTGGAAATCCGAAAGAAGCTCCACGAAGGAAGCTCCAGGCTCCAGGAAGTGTTGAATCATATTTTGAAAGGTTTTTGAACTTCTTCGACGTCAAGTGGTCATAACAAGGTTCAAAAATAACCCAAGTTCAGCTCAAAACCAAGCTTAACCTCAAAACATTCTCTCCGTTTTCCAATTTCTACTGTTGGTGCCTTTAAAATTTATTGATAAATCCAATATCGTTTCATGTTCTTGTCGGCACGAGCCTCATAAACTATGAAAACGTTTTATTTTCGCAGATTTTGGCGAAGAAACCGAATTTCATGAAAAGTTTCTTCGCAATATTTTATCGGCAAATTGAAATCTTTATTTTTATTTATTAGCAATCGTATTAAGACATTTGGGACCGAAGCAAATTGCGATAAACATACATAACAGTAGTCATCTCAACGGGTCATTTAATTAAAATTTATTTTGTGTTCAAGTTTCATCTTTTTCTGGTAAGAACATCGTCAGCTCATAAAGTCGCGTTGTGTCAAGCAGTTCGGTAGAATTTCACAACGTGTGAACGTCTTCAGATGATCAATTAAATCTATTTCCATGGATCCGTCTACCAGCAGATGAGGCATCTCGATATCATCAAAATGTAAATTAGACGCCGGCCGTAGCCTGAACTGACTGATCTGAATATTAACAAGCAGACCAGGCTGGTGCGGATTAAAAGGTAAGTTTTATGATGACTTAAATGTGGCTTTTAATGAGGCTTCTGTATAATTTGACTCAACATGACTCATTTGCCAGCCAAGACACATACGAAACTCAATTCAAATGGCAAATGTTAATTTCGTTTGCGCTCGAACAGCAAAAACATTGTCGTTGCTTGCCAATTTGTTTCGCCTTTCTTACGACAACATGACAATCTCCAACTTCTGCACTCGATTCAACATCAAATGTGCATCGTGCATCGTGTTTGTCTCCCATTACACCTGATTAAGAAGACTCGAGAAAGCAGAAACACCAGAACATTCCTTGAGATTCTCATTGCAAGGCGAAAACAAGAAGAAACGGAGAGAAATCTGAGCACAAGAACTTTTCGCTGCTTTTTCTTCGAGGTAAAATTGCAACACTCCGGTAGCTATGCACAGCCGTGTAATGATCACTTGTAACCGTGATCCAATAAAACTCCTGAAAATGTGAATTTAATTCGACAGAAAAGTGAAAAGCTCAAACACTGTTATAAGACTCGAACTTGGAGAATTTTGGGTCAAGGATTTTCACAAAGAAAGCACTCAACATTGACACTGAAACTGGTGACAAATTTCGAGTGTTGCATGAACAAACAAATCATAAACAGTTCAATTCGTTTGTTTTCAAACAATTTTTTTGGCAAAAACTTCGTGCAAATAAAACAATTCACAACATGATCTTTGGCAACTCTTGCAGTCAACGACAAAATTTCTCCCCTTTTACAACACAGATCGAACAAAATTGTATTTACGACGCTCATGTTCAGGTGTCATGTGTGCCACATGAGAGTTTCTCTTACAATTTCTCTCTGTGTCGTCTGGCGCAAGGGAGCGAGAACCTTTAGCATGACTTGATCTGACGATTGCTAAAATCTTTCACGACCAAAAGCGACGCAAAATTAGCGGAACATAAAAAACTCGCTTAAGATACGCACATGATTCACGCGAATCAATAGTCTGCGCCAAGCGACAACAAATAAATTTGTTTCATGAACAAGTATTGATCGCAAAATAAGGCGAAACGAAAGATTAAAACAAGCCAGAGAAAAAGAACTTTATTGGCATTACACGGCTACAAATTAAGTTTGCGTATAAAATTGTCCACATGCGGTCGATATTCGCCTTACTAAACAATTTTAATGTTTTAATATTCGATTCCAATTTTATGGAGAGTTCTGTGGAGAATTGCAGTGAAAATAAAACAGTTTATCCGGAATCGTTTGCAAATTTTGTTGCAAGCTGGAAGTCATGGTGTCGTTAGGATAGTGATTGGACAATTAAAGATTAGATTTATTTATTCAAACTTTATTGAGGCAAGTAGATTGTAGATTAAGTAGAAGTTTATGAATTGCTTACAAATCAGGCACGTTCAAAAGAAATGTGGGATTTTAAATCATTTTTATCGGATTTGAGCCTGCTTTGGCTGTTAGTTTTAAGCTCAACTTTAGCATTTATTGACTGAGTGACATTTTCATTAATTGGTAAACTGTGTTTAAGTAAGTCTAGTATCTGATTTATTCATTTGCGTTAGAATCCCATGAAACTTCACCCGCCTTTCAAATCCCATTTAGCGAAAACTCCCATCGATATCATCGCAGTTTCGTTTGTTATGTCAATAATAATTTATGATCGTATTGAATATCAATTTCAAGCAACAATATTTACGGTCTCTTGCGACGATGTTTTGCCAAATCGAAGCGATCGGATGGTGCGAGATATATTGTCAATGTTTTATTTCCTTCTTCCTTCCCGAAAGCGAGACATTTCGCTTTTAAAGTAAGATTTACATCAATAATTGCGGGTGGTCTCATAAATTTATGTCTTTCGTTGAAGGAATCGAAGAAAACACAAAACACAGACGAGAGCCTATTAAAAGCTCATTCAGATTACCTGTCCTCTGAAACCGATTTTTCATTTGTCACTTCACGTTCAGCGACACTAAAAACACCTCAGAGAAATGATACACAACACAAAGCCCGAGAGAGATTATGCGACGGACTTTTATATCATTGGACCGGACTACAAGCTATTTAACAAAATGTTTTTTCCTTCAAAATATCGGAATTTCTTTCTTTCTTCTGCTACATTCTTAAAGAGTCCAAAAATCGAACGAAAAATCTTTAATGAAACAGCAGCTCCAACTAGCTGCACAGCAGACAACACGACAGAGACAAATAAGATTTAAATAAAAAACAGATTTTCACTCTATAACTCAATGGTTACAGGCTTTGATATCGCATAAATCTTGCCATCGTGTCGTTTTGCCATCTTCAAGAACTTCTCAAATGAATTGCGAGACGGCGACGCCAACGATGAACTAGATTTCTCTCATTTCGAATTCAATTCAAGTGCAGTTCGAGTTCTCCTTATCTTAATTAATAGTCAATGATTCCGCTCCCTCGAACATGTTTCTCTTATTTTGCGCCTGTTCGGCCTTGTGCGCTGGAATCGAAAATTATACAAAAATAAGGCAAAATACGAGACTTTATGTTTATGTCATTATTGACAAATTACTGTTGAATTCAATTTGTGTTTGCTTATCGCGATATTGCTTGGAGATGTTCAGCATAGGGGCGGCATTGGAAACCCAGTTGGGAATAAAAGTTTGCATGCATCTACGGTTTGTTCAATATTTTGAAGCATTTTTTGGAAGAATAAAATAATTAAAAGCAAACATAAGGTGTGTAAAAGTTTTTAATAGAACTAAATCGTGATTAATTTCTCTATGGGTTGATCTGTAGCTTCAAGACTGAAACTAAACACCGAATTTCTTGAATTTCTATAGAAATCAAACGAACGCGAGAAGAGAATTAAATGCTAAGAAGCAATAAAAATTCAATAACCATAAAATGATTGTCAGAACAAAACTGATAAGAAACGCGTCCTGAAGACATCCGAAGCGATTTATTCCAGTGAAAGAATCATTTATTGTCGATGCCGATACTTTATAATGTTTTAATGTGAAAATTTATCTATTTTTGTGATGCGCTCTCACTCACATTCGAGGGAGTTTTAATTTATTTTCGAAAAGTGATTTATCGGAATCTTAAAAGACCATCGAAGACACAGTCACCAACAGACGTGAAAATGAAATAAAAATACACCCAGACAGCTTAGATCTTTCGCTTATTTTGCATAATCAAACGCAAGCTATACATTTTGATTCTCTCTGAGTTTTAATGTGCCTTTTGGTAATTAGAATTCAATTTTAGGATGGGCTTTCACATGGACCACCTTCGAGAATTGGGAAACTGAAAGATCGAGGCTGTTTATGCCAGATAATATTTTCACTGGCATTGTTCATGCTGCAAATTTAATTCTTCATTTTAGAGTTCCATAAAAATTGTGCAAATTTAGAGTTGTAGAGTTTTACAACTTCTGAATCTAGCCGTTAAGCCACTAAATCGTATAAACTCCTTCACTGTTTTTCGGCTGTCATCAATTGGGCAATAAAATTGTTTCAGATCTTTCATTTTCATTCTTGAACAACTTCAAACAGAATGATCCGTCATTTTTTAATGCACAGTCGCGTGAAGATCTGAAAGAGTTGTAAACTTTGTTGACTTCATGTGTGAGATCTTCGATGAATGAGATTTTTCGTGTGACCACCCGAAGTTAGCACAAACAATTTTTAAAACAAACATATTCGAAAGAAAATCTTTTTCAAACTTATTGAAAGCATCGTTTAAGATTCTTTGACATTTTTTATAGATTTTTGGAGACGATTCAAATTCAAAATGAAAACTTTTTCTGAGAAAATTCAATAAATCTATTGATTTAAAAGCATCATTTGTCACTCGAAACGATTCCAATAGATTTACATGTCGCAAGATTTTGTTTAAACGCTTGTCTAACGAATCTTTAAATAGCCATTAAAGTTTGGAATGAGTTATTGGTCGCTAAGCCATGCCTCGGTCATTGTTCCGTATTTGACTCGGAGAGATGTTCAAAAGTTTTATCGAGAATTAATTAAGCGGAAAATCGGGGAATTTATTCGAATTTAAGCACCGATTAAGTGGCTGAACAAACAAAACTTGTTTCACTTCAAATGTCAGGGTCGAAGGCGTTTTAACAAAAGTGAAATCATTGATGAACAATTAACACTTGTCGGAGAGTCAATATCACAACAAACTGTTAGCTAGGCGACTATTTGTGGACATTGAATCAACGTGGCGTTAATTTTGAATCATATTTGCTTCGTAAAAGTTTGAATGACATGTTTGCTTGTTTGATTATTTTTTATTTCCTTTTTGAAAGTGCATTCCGAGTATTCCAGTTGAAGCTTGCATTGTTATGTAAAAAAGATTGATTTAAAGTTAATTGTTGTAGGTGGCATCTTATGCTGGTGGGGCAGCAACTGGGATGCTGTC
>JPYR01000017.1:286933-297904 GCA_000775305.1 Belgica antarctica
CCTTGTGGCTGGTAACCGTTCTCGTCAGCGACGTAGGTGATGGTGATGGTCTGACCTTCAGGGGAGACATACGAGTAGCTGCCAGTCTGAGCGATTGCCTTGCCTGCGCTTCCGTCTTCGTTGGTAATGTCTTTCAATGTTCCGGTGGCTTCTTGCTTGGTTCCATCGGAGGTTTCGAAGTTGTAAGCAAATCCGTTTTGGTCAACTGATGAAGACGATGACACGACTGAAACTCCGTTGCCTGCAGCTGGTGGAGCTTGTTGAGGGAAGGCTGACACGACAGCCAAGCACAGGAAAGCAGCAACGACAAACTTGAACATTTTGATAGTTTAGATTTTGTATTAACTTCTTAGCTGAATAGACGAAAGAAAACTGATGTCAATCGTTGCTGAATCACCCGCTTTTATACGGATCTATTTGTTGACACAAGCAATAGCTACAAATTATTGCAAGATTTGAAGAGCTTGGTGTTAAGTGATTGTCAATGCTTTTTTTCGGTAACAAATTTTGTGACATCTGTGATGCAATTGTGTTAAAAGTCACGATTGAGATCGAGGGTGAAACAGTTATCACTCGATGCAGTGGCTTAGAAAGTTAGTTTGTAAGAAAATTTATTCAGCATGTTTGTATATTGTTGATTTTGCTAGATTTTGAAGATTTTTATATTCCCAAAGGTTTATTACAAATTTTAAATACCTGCCATAGGCCCTGCGTCATCCCAAATCTCTTGAAACAAATTTCAACTTTATCTTCCCAGTCCTACTACTGGTTGTCTTCTAAAATTAGCTAATTTAACATCACCACAAAACAAGGAAGGAGCCACAGAAAAGCAGAAAGATTCGATCACGAAGATAATCTTTACGAGAATTCTTTTGTTAGCAGACTTTTTATTGATAAATTAGTTCAAATAAATCAAATTTGTATACAAACAACTAAAAACAGATCAAGTCGAAAGCGGAATAGACGAGAGTGAAGAATCTTTTCAAAAAGAACAACAAAAGATCGGGCCTACAATGGCCAGAAGTCTCCAAGTATTTCTCCTGAAGCGAAGAAGTCGGCGAAGCAAGAACCAAGAAGAAATTTCTTCCACTCACAAAACGGACACCTACGTTCATTGTTTTGATGATTTCAACCTAATTTAACAAATTGGTAAATAATAAACCCCGATGGGTAACTTACAAAGCCGATCCACAAATGGCTTCAACTGGCTGGCATTTACATCCCGACCATGAACATGAGAGAGACCATTGATATATCGGCAGTAATTAGTTTCGGTGAAGCTTCAAAAGGAACCTCTCGAAGCACAATTTATAAAATTATGTTCAATACGCCGGTTTTGCAGTGCTGGCCAGTGTTGTATCACGGCTTTACAGCCTTGTCAATTGATGTGGTAAGAAATCCATTCCCGCTAGATTTGATTTCAGGTCTTTTAACATGTTGAGAGATTCTGATTTACAAATTGAACCGATTTATCAGTAAAAAGAATGATTGGTACAGTCGTGGGATTTATTGTGAGATTTTTAAGAATTATCTAGCAAAAATAAACTTTACTAGACCTTCAACATTTTTAATAGGACCGTGGAGTTGTGAAATTAAATTTCACACTAATTTTAGTCATGTTATCAAGTTTCTAGTTAAACTTGTTGTCTTACTACGTGACTTTATAACGACTATCACACTATTAAAGATTCTATAATTACGCAACTGCCCAGGAATCAACACAAAAGATTGTGAAAGCAAAAATCCATTTCTTCTTCTTCTTCATTTTCTTGATAAATACGATCGCATCAATTACCAAATGGCTTTTTAATATGCAGTATTCTTATTTATCACCTCTTTGTTGGTGATTGTTGGCGAGCGGGTACAAAAAGTGCATCAATAAGTATAATTTGTGGGATCAGTCATTGAGATAAGCGCGCGTGCGAAAGAAAAAACTGCACTTCAACTTCTGGAACGGCGGAGCAAGGAAATATCAGCGGGCATTAATAACAGCCAGCTCCATAATCTGTAATTGATGATTTCGTTTGATTAAAAATTGTATGTGATTTTACTTTTCTTGCCTTTTCCTCGAAATTCAATACTCGCATTTGTTCGATTCAATGATCATTGAATAATCGCTTTGCCTTTCAATTTACAATTTTCTTCGGTTCTCTGCCGTCTGGAGCCGATAAAAGCCTGAAAACGCCAAAATTCCGCACGACCGATAAACAAGGCATCATTTTTTTGAGATTTGATACTTCGTATTGTCTTTTGGAATTCCACTTTATTGATTAAGTCACATTCATATTACGGTCGCGAAGGAAATATTGCAATAAGAAAGAACGATTGAAGCAAATGAAACGATAAATGAAACATTGAAAATACCGAAGTATCGTAGATATTTGGCAATGTGTTCTTGTCGCAAAAGAAATCGATTGGGCTAGTTGAAAGTGATGTTTTGAGATTTTTTGAGAAACAATGTTCTTAATTGTGATTTCATAAGTTCATTGATTGATTGATTGATTGATTATATTTAAAGCTCGCGACCTGATGGTCATTTAGGGCTATGACACAAGGCTTTCATAAGTTCAGAACTAAAGTTTATTCATGTTTTCTACTATGGAATAGCTGAACTATCATCAAATTTATCTTGAAACTGATTTGAACCTTGGATCATTATGTTCATTAAGACAAACACGTTACACACATTTTAAACCGTTTCTTCACTGCTTTAAAAACCAAACGACCTTCGATCACAAAAACAAACTTCAATATCGGCCGCCAAGTTATTAGCGATTCGGAGTGATTTCCAGTTCCCACGCCACTTTATAAACTTTTGGCTGTTCTTATAGTCGTTTTGAGAAATTTCTGTCAATCGATTACTTTTACTTGCATTCAAGATTGTTCAAGAATAATTCTTTTTCTCTTCGACCAGCAATTATTGTTGATTTCAAGATTCTGATTTTCTGATCTCATAAATTTCTCCAATAAGGTCCCAAAGTTTTAATAGAAAAACATATAAAATACAAAACGTCTTTTCATTCGAATCCCTTTCACTCGAAATGAAGCAATAAATTTCAAAGATTTTAATTGCTTTCTTCTCATGAATGATTTCAATTTTCCCAATGATTTCTCTGCTACTTCATGTCCTGCATAAATTTATCTCTTTTTCCGTTCCTAGTGTGGATCCCTTTTTGGTTTGATAATATTTGGATTCATTCATCGAGTTGAGACATAAATAAACCCCATAAAATTCGTCATTTGCCCTTTTCGATTGTGCAATAAAAATATTTCAAGAAAACGTCGAAGCGACTAGCTATTGATGCCATCCTGCAGTTCAAGCACTAATTGTTTATGTTTTTGTGTTAAAAAGATTTCCAAATATTGTTTCTTCGTCTCATCTTTGCCTTCCCTTCTCGCCCGTGTTCGCTTCTCTCGTCTCTGGCTATAGGAAATCGACTTTTATTTCAATTCTCTCCAATTCTGTATTTTTCTTTTGTTTATCAAAAACATTCATCTTTGTTTTACAACTTTGGAAAGGTAAACACCAGATTATTGTTTTGATAAAAAAAAAGTTGTTTTCAATTGTCTTGGCTTTCGACAATGCTTCATCCCCGATTTAATTCCTGCAAAAGAGGGAATTTTTCCGTATTGACACAACGCCCCCGCTCATCGATCTCGACGCTGATTGTTTTCGAAGTGTTTTTGTGACAGCAGAAACTTCTTCGATCCGCAATTAAAGTCGTCGAGTCATTTACTATTTCTTCCCGTGCTGGCCCGCAATAAAACATTTTCGTTTCTTGGGAAGGAAGACAATCGACGATTTATCAATAAACACACAGAAAAAGAACAGAAAAGATGACACTGAAGCAATAAACATTTGTCATCGACCTAATGAAGAATTTCCTTCACGTTCTGAAGTTCCAAGTAAACCGAGAGAAAAGGTTTTGTTACAAAAAATTTATCGATGCTGAAAGACGTTCATCTCAGTTTGATGAATGAAGAAGAAATGTGTGAATTTATCACTTAATTACAAATTCATCATACGAGGTGGGACTGTTCGTTTCTCGTCCCAGATGACCTTTGCTACTGATACGGAGAAAGCTGCAATTTTATGACAGTTAATTGATATTCAGGTTGAGATTGAATGGAACAATGGATTTTAAGATTATTTAAGAAGACGTTTTTTGGTTACTTCTTGGAAACTATTTGATCATGTTCATGTCGAGAAGTTGAATTTTGTAGTTCAATTTAAAGTGTTTCTACTTGCATAAAATTTATAAAACAAAACTAATCTTCAAACTATACATTACAATCTAGCAACTCTCTTTAAATTTAATAAAAAATTGAATTCCTTCAATATTCCATCGCGTTCAGCAACCACCAAAGTCGAGATTGATTTGCATCTCAAATTTATAGCTGTCATGTTAAGTCTCAAAAACAAACGGCAACGATCGATAAATTAAAATTCTTTTAAAGAAAATTAAAACTGCCATTAATCGATGACTTCATGCTGATACAATCGAAAGGCAGGCTTGTTCTTCTTACGCCTCGGAATCGGGTTTGGTTTACTTTTCGAGAAAAGCAAACAGAAAAGTAAGAGAAAACCTGTAAAGCAATAAAAAGATTATCGATTTAATATCACAAAACAGATTTCTTTCATTCAAATTGGCTTTGATTGATCATGTACCATTAAGTTTAATTGCTGCTGATCGATAATTAAGATAGGAAAATGATTAGTGTGGCATTCAGAAGCTTTGACAATAATAATAATTTTTACACACCGAAACCTTTTTCAAAATCGCGTTTCAAGTTTTACGGAACATTTCTAAGAAAGGAACATAAAATTGATTTTAAGAAAAAAGTCGTAAAACTTTATGGCCGTCAAGAAGCTAGGCTTTTGGTTAATTATTTTTTATTGGATCAATCGCCTGGTTCTTTCGTCTGGTAGACTCACGCAATTTAGTGTGTGGTCGAATCTTTCATTACACCAACTTTAGCTCCATAACTAATTCATCATTTATCGCGAGCGATTTCTTAAACACTCGCGCACGGGCGAAAGAACATTTTATGTCAAATGTTCATCAATCACTGTGTATCTGTCATTATTTTTATTACCAATTTAACTATCAGTAAGCACAAAGTGGAAAAGCAACATGTCAGTGGAACGAGATGAGAATTATTTCTTCTATCATCGAAAGGGGGACGTTAATTAGTGATGTTGTTAGTTAAAGTCTTCAAAAAAATTGTTGCGTTACATGACACAAAACGTTGTTCAAGTGAAACGATAACTTGACTGAACCCATAAACAAACCCAACTGAACAAAAACGAAAAGAAAAGAGAAATTTTTATGCTTTTGGTCATAAAATATTTCATAAAAATGCTGTTTCAGTAGGAAACTTTGTAGGCGGTCGCGGAACCGTTTCTCTCGACTGCTTCACTCGACGGTAGGCAATTGGTTATTGAAATGGGTGATTATTTTTAGAGAAATCTATCACTTGACAAATGTTCAGAGCCAGTTGAATGGGTGTAGAACTTGTTATGATGCTGTGTCATAAAATTCAATTCTTGAAATATTTTTATGTTCATGTGAACAGAGATGACATTTTCCGCGATTTACTGCGTTACCAGATTTTGTTCTTAATGCTTTGTATTTAGTGTGAGTTATGAGAATTTGTTATAAGGAACCTGTGAATATTAACTTGTAGTTTGAAACAAAATTTTTTGTATTTCTTTTTGTCTTATTAGTTTCTTGCATTTTTGACAGCGACATGCACAAACATTTGTTTAAAAATGGTTCAAATTTCAAGTCGAAAATCAAAATTGCCGAATTTGTTGACATAAACACGAATGTTTTTTTTACAAAACTTAACTTTATTACTCAAACTTCCAAAAAAGTGCTTACAGCTACAGCACAAGAAGCTTGATTAATTAGCATGCGACGCAAAAAAAACTTCTAGATTTGCGATACGCAAGAATCCAACTTTTATAGCTTTTGTATCTGAGATTAAGAAATTTTCCTGAAATTGAGAGAATTATTATTGCAGGAATTCAATTTATTGCATAATGTGGAAGCTTCTTTATTTCTGCAGCATTCTTATCCGCTTCATCAGCTTCAACTTGTTTTATGACTTGCTGATGTTGCTTGTTCTCGTTTTATACAAACACAACAAAGCCTTTTCTGTTCATTATAATCAAAAAGCCGCGGCGCATAAGATGCGTGGATTTAATGTTTCACAATTTTTTTGTGTAGTTTTCGCCAAATTAACCTATTGAACTTGAACGTTTATTACTTCTTTTGAATTACAATTTCAGAAAAATGGAATCTTATGGCTTGTGATGGCAACTGAAGATTGGAAGCGAAGCTAATAAATCAGCGGCTGAAGCAGCGAATGGAACTTCAATTGAATTTTAATTGAAGATTGCAGATGGAGAATGGTTTTTGAGGTTATGGGCAAGGATAGCCACCAGTTTATTGTGTTTTAATTGGTTTATTGAGGTACAACGTTTGATCAATTCACTCCTGAAAACTCTGTTCTATTTACGACCCAAAAGAAATGAAACAACAAAAAAGCAAATTTATTGCCCCGATGATCTCATAGAAAGCACCTGTCTGAAGCCTGAAGCTAGAGAGACGCAAGTTCAAGGACCTCACTGCCATTGATCAGACAAAAGAATCGAAGAAAAAGTTTATCAAGTTTAGAAGACGAATAAGTTGAGTAATTATTCACTCATAAATCTTCGTTGAAATCTCCATTTGGAATAGAAAGACATCTCAATTAGATAATGACTTTTCTACTATTTCATCATTTTTTCACAATAGCGCCCTGAAATTGAAATACATTTTCTTTCTTCTCAAAGACTCAAACGCAATCCCCGAAAAATAAGACGAGACAAAACGATCTTTTACTTTGCCTTTCGGTGCTTCAGAAAAATATTTAGTGAACGGTAATGACGAAAAAGTCGAGAAGAAGAAGCAATAAATATTATTTGAGCGTCAACTTTGTGTGTTGTTTTCGTTTTTGTGTGTTGAAGACTCGAAGATAGATCTCCTTTGGTCAATGGACATTATTGATTAATGGTAACTGTCAGTCTGGTATCTATCATTCCTATTCAATACACTTTTCTTCACTCACTCTCGACTCGAGTCGATGAATAATGAATTCATTCGTTTATGTCTCAAACAATTTCTTCAAGTTGATGACTTTTTTCACTCGTCTGAAATCGATGACAGGTGCCGACGTCTTTATTAGTCTTCAATTGAAATTAATGCATTTTAGCTGATGGAATTTCTGTGTATTGGCACGTTCTTAATTAGTGACACGTATTTGAATTAACTCGATCATAAACTTGATATGAATTTGATAGACAAATTGCACATAATGTTTTGTAAAACTCAAAAATAGTTTAATCTCGTTTGAAACTTGTACTAAGCTAGAATTAAAACTATGGATTTTCTTTAACCTGATTCAATTCATTCTCTATGAAACTCACAACGTCAGTTCCATTAAGCGATTAATTAATAAACTTAACAGACCAAGCTTCAAACACAGTGGTTAGTTAAAATTTATAGCTCAACATCACGATCAATTGATCGTTTCACCCGTTAAAGTGTCGTTTGTGCGGCTAAAATCGATTTTACAATCGGCAATGCTAAAACTGCCACCGTAAAGCGTCCACAAACGAACCACATTTTCAAATTATTATTTTCATTTTGTGCGTTTTCGCGGGTTTTTTATCGCCACACACAGTTTTAATGATCTGTTCAATAAAGATAAAAATTGATGAATGCGGTCGCCGGCTTTGTAGTTTTCTGTGCCGCTATTGCAGTAATGGACGACGCTGCTTCTGTATTTAGCAATAAAGCAGAAAAGACGAGCATATTGGAAATTGACGCGCAATTTGCAGAACATAACAGCATGAAAATGATGAAAGACGAAATAAGATGAAACATAAATATCAAAACAATGAATTTATGTTTAAAGATTATTTGCGGTGGAGATGGAAAAGATTTCTGCATCGACAATGAACTTCAGTTGTTTCCAAGCAGTGGCGTAGGTTGAACTGAATCTGCTGAAAAATTCTGGAGCGATCCAACACTGTTAACTTTTAGACTACTCAAGAGACTCAACGTCCTTGCCTACACCACTGCCTTCAAGATCATCTCCACAATCTCTTTCGATTGTTTCTGTTATGTTTCTTTAAAATCACAGAAAGTAACAAATTGTTTATGAACTTCAAATCAAAAAACGGCAGCCAAAAAGCCATAATAAAGCTATTTACATTATAACAGAGAAGAAGAACTTAATGTTTCAATTTTCGGGATAAATCAAAACGGGGCAATTTGCTGGATGTTGGGTGGTCGAAAGTGAAGCATCTTCGGTTCTTGTGAACGAAACAAACAGATTGGAAGAAATTTTAAGTTACTTTTTTATTCTCTTGACGTTTATTTACGGTCAATAAAGAATCCAGTGACATAATTGCGTCTTTAAAGATCACAGTTTGAGCATTTACTAATCGCGTCATAACGTTCGTGAATTTATGCCGTCGTCACATCATTTTAACGACAATTTTACGGTCATTCGATTCGTGAACTTTATCGATCAAAGATCAATTGAGTCCAGATGAAGCCATTAAAAGTTCTGTCGTTAAAGCCAGCATGAATCGAAGTGCGATGAGTTTTGCTAATGACGCGATTCTTGTTTCGTTTTCGCAATCATTAGCAGCGTATGCGGAACAATTTAAGCGTAGAATGAATTAAGCGGGTTCCAAACTATAATCATGTTATGTCAGTCTTCGAAACGGATAATTCAAGCTATCAATCAACATTTCTTCCATAATTTTCAAATTATTCTTTCGTGCATGATGCAAGGTGCAGAATTATCCTTGAACGTAATCGACATCACGAATTTTTTATTTCTTCAACGAACTTTTTATTTCCTTTTTCTGATATTAACGAAAGTTTATTTTTAGATCCTTATCACGGAATTAATTTATTATTTGGTTTGATAATTTCTACGAGACGAAAAACCATTAAGCAGGCTATTCATAAATATTCATGCGACTGTCCATGTGTTTGGCAATTTACATATTACCGGTTATCGATGAAACAAGTAAGGGTGGCAAGAACACGATTAAATACTAACAACTTTAAGAACTCTACAATCTGCAATGCTTTCAATGAAAAGTGCTGTCAAACTCGACACGACATTAAACATTTTTTGCAACTCGTTGTAATGTTCGCGTTGAAACTTTATGTTGCATCACATTCAGACTTATTAATTAGCTTTGCCGTTCATTTTTTGATTAAGTTTTAACAAACTGCCGGTGTGAAAACAAAGGTTTCAAGACCTAAAACAATGACTAATTTCTGACAAACGGGTTTAAAACTGTTGTTGATCGTCAGTGATGTCACTAGGAAATCATAATTGAAAACTAGTTCAGCTTAAATCAAAGCAATCTTTCAATTTTCAACAATTCCAACCTCAAATATTTTGTGACTTCACTCACTGTTAACCCCAAATTGACGCAATAAAATGCCTTTCTGTTAAAATCAAAGCTGTGTTCAACAGAATCGCATGTGAAATATTGAATAATGATTATTGAATTCAGTGACATGAACGAAACAAACTAAAATGCTACACGGCGAACGGTTCGCATGGGAAACAAGCGACAAAGAAAAGTTGTATCCACAGTCACATTAACCAAAGTGTCTTAAACACCACTCAATTCCCAAAGGCTGAGAAATAAAACGCTTTAAAACAAAGATAATTTTATTTATTGATGCGATCGAATGATTTATAGGAAACACGTATTGATTTATTCGTGTTTTTTGTTCGCTCTGTGTGTGAAGAATTTTGAAGTATTCGTCGAAGGTGTGGCGGAGTTTGAGAAGAGAAAGATTCCACACCATTGAAGAATTTGTCCTTTTCTTTGTAAATTACTAATTTCTGTACCTTATCTACTGCAAGAACATCGAACCAATAAATTAAATCGTTTTGGACGACTTAAGACAGTGGTGGAGATTGAGTTTTACTTTTGGGAGTCTAAAGACATGAAAATGTTTGACATGACTTAGAAATAAAACTCTTGGATGCTATGACAATCCTTCAAACACTTAACATAACCCCAAAAAAAATAAAATGCGAATCTCCGCCACTGTCTTATTGTACATGCGTATTCACGGTGGTAAAGGAGTAAAGTCAGTTGTTGATTTTGGTTCGTCGAAAAAAGCCAATGAATGCCCATAAATTCGTATTGAATTTCTCGTTTCAAGAAACTTAAAGTGCTTTCGAAGGAAATAAATCTTAAGGTGTTAATTTGATGTCGCCCGACGCTCGATTCTTCGAAAGCCAAAGTTGAAATAAAATCTGCCTTCGTTATAGCTTTAATTTTCAGCTGTAATAGTGATGCTTATCGTGATCAAGTTAAACGTTTTGTGTGTTCTCAAAAATCATTGTTCGAGGTTAATTGCGACGAACGAAATTTCGATGCAAGTGAACATGATCTTGAACAGAAAACAAATCCGTGGTGACGGAGAAATTGCACAAAATGCAAAATGCAAAATTTCATTATCTTCCCTCGAGCGACGCAGTCAACTCCAAATAAAATTTAATGATTTATTTATAGCTTTGTTGTGATTTATGAGCTCGGCGCGGCAAGTTGAGATGCTGAAGCAACTGAGAGTCGAAATGGAGACTTTATTACGTTTGAAATTTACGAAACAGATGAAACCCGTCAGCCTGATTAGCGTCTTTCAATAAAATATTCTTATAAAACATTTTAATTGCATTTTTTAAGTAGTTCATCGAGTGACACTCTACGAGTGCGCTCAAAACTAATTCTGTGAATTATAGATGGCGGGCATATTGCAAAAGTGATTCCTAATTATAATCGTCATAAAACTGTTTACGCGCCGTTTTGGACAGCAATTATTTTGTATTTCCTGCACAGCTTTGGCTATGACGAGCTACATAAATTAAAGAATTGTA
>JPYR01000018.1:0-51385 GCA_000775305.1 Belgica antarctica
TGAAATGCATCACATGAAACATCAGAAAATAAATACAATTCTAAATTCTAATTCTCCGATTGAACTTGGAAAATTGTGGTGCGCAGTTAAGAGAATTGCACTTGACAGGCAATGAGTTGCTGTTCCGCTTACAAAATGGTGCATTCCGGGGCTGCCAGTCTTTGGACACCTTAATTATTATTTTTTCATCGGTTCAACAAATCGACGACAACGTTTTCGACGACTTGCCAGTCTTTAGAAATCTTTTTGCCTCCAACAACTTGTTAACAACAATTCGAGCTGCCTGGTTCCGTACACAACAAGACTTGAACTTTCTTAACTTTGGAGAAAATCAAATTTCATCAATTCAGCCTGGCGCGTTCAACGGTGTGACTGCAACGCAAATATTCATTAATGGCAACAGATTGGAACGTATTGAGGCGGGAACTTTCACGAACATGCCAAACTTGGACAACTTAAGGCTTAGCGGAAATCTTATCCACACAATCGAAGCTGGTGCTTTCGAAAATCTTCCAAAGTTACACGAACTAAGATTATCCGGTAACCGCCTTACAACATTGCACGCCAACATGTTCGCCGAGCCGATGCCAGTTTTGAGCCAACTTAGACTTGAGTTCAATCAGATCAATGCAGTGGCCAGGAATTTCTTCGTCAACACGCCAGGCGCAACCTTCATTCACGTCGCTGGAAACATTTGCGTTAACAATGCATTCTCTATCGAGACATCCATCGAAGTCGATGTTTATCCTTACATGGAGACTTGTTTCAGCAACTATGTTTGAGTTCGTTAGATTACCGGATGTATTGCACAACCGTCCTTCATGGAAAATAAAAATCCCCAAGAAAAAAAATATTTTTGATAACAGAATTGTCGATTTGTTTGGCTTGATTACTGCCTTGATCGATGTCAAGAGAGAATGTTGATTGATTTAGACAAGAAGAGACTTTTATTTAATATTTTACAGGGAAACTTATTCATTCTTCGGCTTCTTAGATTCTGGCTCGCCTTCTTCTACATCAGTGGCCACCGGAAGACCTTCGGTGTTGAAAATAGCGATCGGCTGAGTTTTCTTGTAAGCTGGTGCAATCCAAATCGGATTCTCTTCTGCTTCTTTCGCGTATTTGAGAATAGCTTCGCGCGGATCTTGATCGTCGTCGACCCTCTTGCTCAACCCCAAGTTTCTGATGACATACGAGCTCAAAGTTCCACCGGAGCTTGCCACTCTGCCACCTTGACCGGAAGTGATTGGCAAATCTGGACGGCGAGACTTCATCGGATCCGAGCGATCCTTTTCCTGCTGCTTCCTCAGAGATCTCGACTTTTCTTGTCGGAACAGCGGCAGTGCATGTGGCGTGATGACTTGAATACTTCCGCCGATTTCAACCTGCTTTTTCTTGCGATACGACTTAACGATGCACAGCTTTGCACCGCGCATACTTCTCTTCTCGTCGTAATATCCTTTGATGATGCCGTCACCGCAGCCGACAAAGATCTGGTTGAGTTTCGGGTGCCAAAACGTTTTGATAATGTGCGAGTTGGTGACTGGAATCTTGTTCACCAGCTCGAACGTCTTTGTGTCATAAAAGTAGAGATTTGCAAAGTCTTTTCCTTTCTCAAGCGATTCTCCGGTAACAATAAGACCATCGTCTGGTGAAAACGTTGCGTCAGTTGTGTCGTATCTTGAGAAGAGTCCGTCGAATGTGTGGAGTGGTTTTTTCAGAGCCCGCATGTCCCAGAGCTTCATCGTCTGGTCGTTTGACCTTGTAGCCAGTGTGGTTCCAAGATACGAAAACACGATTGAAGAAATCTCTTGGCCCTTAACGTGCGCATCCCTGACGCAATGCGTTGTGTTGACGAACATTTTCCTTGTGTCCCACATTTGAATGGAGCCATCGAAGCATCCAGCGGCGATGAGACTGCCATCTCGGTTAAATGTGCACGACGTTGGGTTTGTCTTGAGCCCTCCTTGCGCTCGAGTCTTTATGACCTGCTTCTGTTCCTTCATCTTGACGATCCACAGTCGAAGGGTTGAGTCTTGAGCGCTGGTGAGAAATTCTTCTCGTCTCGTTGGGTTCCATGCGCCGTAAGTGAGACCAGCGATGTGACCTTTGGTTTTTGACATGTCATTGATGTACTGATCGCCTTTCACGCACTCCATCTTTTCGAACCCATCGCGATCAAGGATTTTTGCTTGCGAGTTACCAGACACGACGAGGATTGTGTCACCGGTCAGCGAATACTGGAGACATCTGATGGGATGGTTCTCGCAAGGTTGGATTTTTCTGAAGCTTCGCATTGACTTGTCCATGCCAGCGAAGTCCCAGAAGTTGAGTTCGTAGTCGATGGATCCTGACGCAAGACGTGCACCGGAGGCGTCGGAAGTAAGTGCTGTAACTGCTTTGCTTCCGTGTCGCATTTCTACTTCGTGAGAAGCTGGAATTTTGTACTCAACGGTGTCTTCGTCGCCGCTGTCACCTCCATCGCTGGAGTCCTTGTCTTCATCCTCGTCCGAGTCGTCGTCATCCGAGTCATTCTGTGCTTTCTTTTTCTTCTTCGGGACTTTTATTTTAGCGCTTGTGGTGGGTTCAGGTGCCACCAGTGTCGGCACAGGGCCAATCAAATCCTCGTCGCTCACCGCGTCTTCGTCTTTTTCAACAGGTTTCGGTGCATTTTTGCGAGCAGTCTGAATCATCTCGTTCAAGTCGAACTGCTTGGCTTTGCGGCCGAAGCCACTGATTCCCATCACTTCCTGCACATGTTTCGACTCCAGATCGTCCTCGATGTCTTCAATCGCCTTGCTGAAGGTTCCAAAACCTGAAATCGTTCGAAACGATTAGGTTTCGGCGGTTTTGTGACACGATTCGATGCTCACCTGAAGTCGCTGGCTCATCCGCCTTGGCTTCTACAGCTGGTGGCTTCCCTCCACTCAGTTTAATCGCGCCAAACGTTATTTTCGGCTTGTTCATTTTTATTCTCGGGGTTTGTTGACAAACTATCTCTCACGCCTTCCAATTCCGCACCCCTTGTGAATTCTGTCACCTCAGTAAACCTTGAAGACGAAGAAGAAGGGAAAATGGAATTTAATTTCGTGAATAATTTTGATTCTAAGTCCAGGAGCGAATTGTAAGTAGATATTAACTCACGCGCCGAGACTCGGCACCGACCACAGCACGGAGTTACGTCAAATCCGCTTTCGATTAGCGCCGATTACGCACGAGAAATCGCAGAACTGCCATCAATGCTCAAATGTTGAAAATTTTCACGAAATAAACACTAACAAAGCGATTTCGATTTCAGTTTGAAGCAAATCAAAGCAGCAGTCAAGGAAGAAGAGAGCATCTTGCTGGGGAAGAAGTCGAAGGGGATCGATGTGAGCCGTTCGATATACGAGCTCGTTCAAAGCGGGATCAAGGGAATTGTCAAAAAAGATGGCTTGCTGTCTGTACTCACCGACCTCACAGTAAGTGCTAGCAATTTACTAATCACTGCAAATATCTAACACCCCATCATTTTCAGCACACACACAAGGACATTGCCTCTATAGTGCTTGACATTTTCCATGTCCTCGACACGGAAACGCAACCACAGTCCGGCTATACAGCTGAGGAGCGCGAAAACTTTAAGAACATCGTGCAGGGATCTGAGAAAATCTTCTCCGAGAAGATGTTGAAGGAGCGACTGGAGATTGACACGCTTCAGGAGTTCGGAATCGTCAACAAGACGTTTTACACAAAGTTTATCAAGATAAAGACGAAACTTTATTACAAACAGCGCCGGTTTAACTTGTTTCGCGAAGAAAGCGAGGGTTACGCAAAGTTGATGACGGAGCTCAACAAAGATTTCACGGAGAACGACAACGAGCTGAACACCATCGAGACTGTGAAGTCGCTCATCGGTTGCTTCAATGTCGACCCGAATCGTGTGCTCGACGTCATTCTCGAGAGTTTTGAGATCCGCCCGGAACGTCACGAGCTTTTCATTCCACTGCTCAAGTCGTACATGCCAGACTCATCAATCATCAGCGAAGTGCTTGGCTACAAGTACCGAAACTACTGCGAAGAGCAGACACCGTTCTCGTTGTATAAAGTTACAGCCATTCTACTCCAGTACGACATCATCAAGCTCGACGACATTTACACTTGGCTGTCACCGGTAGACGAGAAGCTTGCGACTGAATGGGAAGCCGAGATCACCGACGCGAAGGAGTATGTCCGCAAACTGAACATCATCTCGACCAACAAAGAAAAGTCAGAAGATGAGAAGGAGCCAGATCAAGAGGTTCTCGTCGAGAAATACACGACAAACCAGAAGTTTGGGTTGTGTGAAGCGCTGTTGAAGGTCGGTGACTGGGAGAACGCCGAGAAGTTGATGAACAAACTGCCCGAGAAGTGCGCAACATCGCACGATCCGATTGCGCGTGCTCTTTGTGAACTTATCCACACAACAATCGAGCCGGTATACCGCGTCAAGTGTGCTGTCCCGTCAAACATCCGAGGAAAGGTCATTGCGCCGCATCCAAACAAGAAGTCACCGCCGCGAGTCACAACATTCTACAATTTGCGCAACCATGCGTTCCCGATGTTCCACGCACTGGGACCGTCGTTGCATTTCGACGCGGTGTTGCTGCAAAAGCTTCTCCGAATCATGAACACCATCCTGGAGAAAGAACTGGTCGTCGACGCTGCGACTCCACCAAATGCGAACATGGAAGACAACAATTTGGCGCTTTACCACGACATCGTCAGCCTCCTCGACAGCTGCGTCTTGCCATCGTTGTCCTACATGGAATGCAACTGCTGCATAGCTGAAGAAATCTGGTCAGTGGTGAAGCTGTATCCATACAACGTGCGTTACTCATTGTACAGTCGCTGGAAGAACGAATCCTACCTCGTTCACCCGAAGCTGATCCGCATGCGTGGAAATGCTGAGAAAGAGATCAAAGCACTGATGAAGCGAGTCAGCAAAGAGAACGTCAAGCCGGTCGGACGACGTATCGGAAAGCTTACTCACAGTTCGCCTGGATTCCTGTTTGATTATGTAAGTTGTGTGATGTTGAGAGTTAAACTGACTGCTGACCAATTTTATTAACTTTTCCAGGTTCTTGCTCAAATCCAAATCTGGGATAATTTAATTGGACCAGTCGTCGATGCTCTCAGGTTTCTGACATCCCTTTCCTACGATGTTCTGGGCTATTGTGTCATCGAAGCACTCGTCAGCAGTGGCCGCGACCGTTTCAAGTATGGTGGAACTTCGCTCTCCGATTGGCTTCAGAGCTTGGCCAACTTCTGCGGTGCCATCTACAAGAAGTACACAATCGAGCTCAGTGGACTTCTGCAATACATTTGCAACCAGCTTAAGGCACACAAGAGCTTGGACTTGCTTATTTTGAAGGAAATCGTTCAGAAGATGGTGGGAATCGAGGCTGCCGAAGAGATGACCGGTGAACAGCTCAGCGCTATGTGTGGAGGCGAATTGCTTAAAGGCGAAGCCGGTTACTTCAGTCAAGTCAGGAACACGAAGAAATCGTCGCAGCGTTTGAAGGATGCGCTTGCAAGCAACGATCTTGCTGTTGCCCTCTGCCTTCTGATCGCTCAGCAGAAGCATTGCGTCATTTACCGTGAGACCTCGAGAAGTCATTTGAAGTTGGTCGGAAAGCTCTACGATCAATGTCAAGACACGCTGGTGCAGTTCGGGAACTTTTTGGGGTCAACTTACTCCGTCGAAGAGTACGTAGAGCGATTACCGTCAATTCAAAGAATGTTGCAGGAATATCACATCCACTCGGACGTCGCTTTCTTCCTTGCTCGTCCTATGCTTGGACACGCCATCAATCAGAAGTACGACCAGTTGCGCAAGAATGACTCAAGCGTGAAGAAGCTGACCACGGCGCAGAAACAAGAAAAATACCTCGAAGCAGTCTCTCATGTGATGAACCCGGTAATCGAGTCGGTCAAACCGCTCCATCCTTTGAAAGTCTGGGAAGACATCAGCCCGCAGTTCCTGGTCACGTTCTGGTCGCTCTCGATGTACGACCTGCAAACTCCTCTTGAAAGCTACCAGCGCGAAATCATCAAAATCAAGCAACAGTCAGCGGCGCTTACGTTGGGCAACGAAAGCAGCAACACAGTATCCAAAATCAAGAAGGAACAGGAACGTTTCCAGGCGCTGATCGAGAAGCTGCAAGAAGAAAAGAAAAAGCAGCAAGAACACGTCGAGAAGATCATGGGCCGACTGAACGAAGAAAAGGACAACTGGTTCCCATCGCGAGTGCTTCGTCAGGCCAAGAACGAGACGATTCCACAATTTCTCCAGCTCTGTCTGTTCCCACGTTGCACATTCACTGCCTTGGACGCTGTTTACTGCGCCAAATTCGTGCACATCATTCACAACCTGAAGACGCCGAACTTCTCAACGCTGTTGTGCTACGATCGAGTGAGTTCGATTGTCTATTTTTGTTGACAACATTTTCTAATTGAACGTATATTCCAGATCTTTTGTGATATCACCTGTTGTATAACCACCTGCACCGAAAATGAAGCCACGCGTTACGGCCGCTTCTTGAACGCTTTGCTGGAGACAGTCATGCGATGGCATTCAGACCAAGCCACGTTCAACAAGGAGTGTGCAAAGTACCCAGGCTTCGTCACAAAGTTCCGCGTAAGTAACCAGGTGAGATTATCATCGGCTCCACAAACGACGATTTGCTAATATTTGCTCTCTTTTTAGTCATCTGACACCAACGATCACGTCGGGTTTGAGAACTTCCGTCACGTCTGTCACAAGTGGCACTTTAAGATCACTAAGGCGATCGTCAACTGTCTCAGCTCGAAGGACTACATACAGATCCGAAATGCTTTCGTCATTCTCATGCACATCCAGAACCACTTCCCGGTTCTCTCGAGAACTGTTCAAGTCATTCAGAAGCGTGTTGAAAAGGTCCGTGATGAAGAGAAGAACAGCCGACAAGATTTGCACGTATTGGCGTCGTCCTACTTGGGAATACTGAAGCAAAAGTGCACACAGCTGATTCCAGAAAGCGAATTCCATCAAGTCAGTGAGAAGGCGTTGGAGCAGGAGAAGGCTATGAATGGTGATGCAGCAAAGAATGGTGAGATTCAAAATAAAATTGTGATGCAATTTTACTAAACTTAGAATGTTTGCAGACAAAAAGGCCCCCAAAGACCGCGAACGTAGCGAGAAGAAGGTCATAAAGTTGACTGCAGAACGTGAGATTAAGAAAGAAACACCAGCTCGAGAGCAATCTCGCGATCAAGGACGGGAACCCACACCACGCGAGAGGTCCGCTAAGGAAGCCAAGCCGAAAGAAGAGAAACGTGAACGTGAGACGAGAGAACGCGACGATGTTGATCACTCAAAGAAGCGCGAAAAAGAAAAGGAGCGACGTCGTGAGAAGCGACCAACTTCACCACTGCCTGATACTTTCGAGGGCGACCTGAGTTCTGTGTCCAACTCAAGCAACGGGTCGATTCACCCAGCTGCTGATGTCGTCGTTGTCGAAGATCAAAGAGGTAAGATAATCGAACAATGTCCTGTGAAGCTCAACTAACGATCTGATTCTTTACAGAAACAAAGCGTCGCAAAGTCGAGGTGACATCTTCGAAGGTTAGTATTTCGGTGTAAATTGGCTGCTGGTGGCGATGTGAAAAATCCGTTAACGTGTCTTGACCTGCTGGAGCTCTATCCCCAACTGAAACTCACACAAGCTTTTGTATAACCATCCTTTCGTCCAGAGAAAAACTCGCTGGGACGTATCGAGTCTAAGCCGCAAGTTGTCTGCCAAATAAGCAAGCACCGAAGGGGTTGAGCATAGCAATAGAAAAAATAGAATTAAAGACATTTTGGACCAAAGCTGCAGCAACTCGTATGAATCCAGTGAAGAAGTGAATTAAAAGTGGAAGTGAAGAATTTACAAGAAAACTACAAAGACTGACAGTCGAGAAGGCTTTAAATTGACAATTTATCATCAAGCTTAGAGATTCCTGGAAGAAAAAAAGATTTCTAAACTGAAATTAAGTGAAACAAGTCAAACGTGTCGATAAGAAAAACAGATCTAAGTCATTTAGCTAATATTTTTATATACAAAGACGTTTAAAGCAAGCTCAGTTCCTAAATGAAATGTAATTTCAACAAAACTTGTGACGATCTCATGTACTAGTAACCATTAAGACTACCAAAAGTGTATTGTTCGGCTCAGTCTCTCGAGGTTTAGCAGTTAAGATTGTGTTTTGTGATGTTATTCAAGCTTCAACACGAGTCAGCGTCGACAGCGGAAGTCAGCCGTTAAAGCAAGAAATGAAAGTTGCCAAAAATCTAAAACATGAAATCTTTGCAGAAGAGAAACGATGACGTTGAAGTCGTGGAAGTGAAGAAGGAGCGATCTCAAAAGAAGGAAAAACGCGAGAAGCAGACTGAGGAGGAAAAAGAGCTGCGAAAGGAGAAAAAATTGATTAAGAAAAGGGTGAGTTTGACGTTAAATTTGTAGATTTTAGTTTAAAAGTAGATTGAAGTATGAGTCTTAGGACTAAAAGATTTTAAAATAAACACTAAAATATTTCTTTTAATTTACAGGACCGCGAAGAACCGCCAGTTGTTGAAAAACGAAGGAAGGAAGAAGATAAACCTGTCAAGATATCTCATCACAACGGCGAAGAAGACGAGCGTCAACGTCGCCATGTCAGAATGAACGATGTAAATCCCTTTGAAAGCTTCCACTGACTTGGTTCTTACTAAACCTTTCTTATTTTTCAAATCACAGGAAGTTTACACCCGCGAAGACCGTCACGAGAAAGGTCATTTCCAGAAACCGTCGCGCACCGGACGCAACACATACTAAACAGCAGCTGAAAATTTTCATTTCACCGCACCGAGTTACATCCGCAACAACTTTCTTTCCCCTTTTCACTTCAAACTTGCTAAGCTTAAGTTTCTTCAGACTAATTTTTGATTGAAGATGAACTTCTTTAGAACCTTATGATAAATAAACAAATCTTGACTTAATTAAGAATTATTTTTGTAATGCAACGGATTTCTCAAAGAAAAAGTTTCCGTTGAGTGAGAACGAACATTTCTTACAGATGAAGAAAAGAAAATAAAAATCTGATTACAAACTTAAAAGAAATTGATTTTTAGTTCACTAGACACCTTGTTTTGAGAGCCATCAGGCTTTAAGATGCTGGATTCATCTTTAGCTCCAAAGCAACGAGAAGATTAAAGCTTCATCATCCTTATTGTCATCACTTTCATTCCTTCACAATGAACCATTGCCCTGACCTATCACAAGCCGCTAATTGCGACTCAATTTACAAGCCTGATCACTCCAGCCAATTGCACTGAGTGATTCATCGGATGAGTCTCAGTGATTTTTCTCCCGCGCGTCTTCTTATCAGCGACGAAATTCCGTCACTCTCTCGGCTGACAAATATTTGCTTTAATGCGCGAGACAGCACAGAAGCGAAGCGATTTAAAACATCGCTTCAAGAAAGTGGTTTGAAAGTTCGGCCCTGACGAGACTAAAGCTAATCATGTGTAATCACTTGCGGGGCTTCTCTCGGACTCTCTTTTCGACTTCCTAGCTCAGTTGTTTTCAGTTACTGCACAAGTTAAAACCAATTTTGATGTCACATTTCTAATTTTTTCTGAGTTTAAGCTATTTTAAACATTAAATCATGGCTGATCCAACAATTCAGACGTTTTGGTGAGAAAAAATAAAAGAAAAACTTCAAGAACTCTTCAGATCTCGCTTTAAAATCTTTTAGTTGCCACCATCGGAATCATTCTGACTTCGCATTTCGTCTCATGAATGAATTCCATCGTAATTCCTACTTAATCGTCACGATGGCTGCGTCAGTTGTCGGCATTCTTGGGTCAATATTCCAAATTTTCATTCGCAAGGAAGAAATCGATTCAAGTCCACGAAGGTCAATGGGACGGAAAATTATCGTTGCCTTGGCTTACAGCGATCTTTTTGCATCGACTGGGATATTCGTCCGGTCTGCTTTGTGGACGTTCATCGAAGACATTATGCCGCTAGAGAACGACTCGGTCAGCGTGATATTTTGTTCGGTCACTTCGGCTTGGATTCAAGTGTTCTACACCGCCACCTGGCTATGGACTTTTGTGTATGCTTACAACATGAAGCGATCTTTGATGAACCAAACGACAAGGGAACGAGACTTTCACTACATCGTCTGGTCGGTGTCGATAATTTTCACCGCCATCGGCACGTCGAGCTTATACATTCCGGATGCCGAGTGAGTTGCCGTGTCAGAAGTCCCCAAAACTTTTGATAAAATTTCTTCTTTTAGCTGTCATGACATTCACGATCTAACAACGGCGTTAACCCGAGTCATGCCAAACTACATTTTGAACTACGGTCCAATCTTATTTGTGATGATTGCAAACCCCCTGATATACCTGAAGTGTAGCAAAGAAGTTGACCGGCAATTGATTCAGCGGTACGGGCAGTACACGAACAACGAGAGACAAATTCACGACATGTTCAAGTTCAAATTCTCGTTGATCAACTTGATTTTCTATATATGCTGGCTGCCAAACATCGTGAACGCTGTTCTGATGTGGTCAATGTGGTTTCATTTGCCAGTAAGGGTCATCATCATCAGTTGGTACATCATCGCAGTTCTCAATCCACTTCAAGCTTTTCTCAACGCGCTGGTCTACCGAAAGTGGAACAACAAAATGAACTGCTACACTTCTATGAAAAATTACTTCATCAGAAAATTTCGCGGCAATGTAATCGAAGAACCGCAGCTTACAGACGAATCATCACCCCTTTTGCACAACACTTTAATTCAACCACCGCACTCTTTCTCGCGCAGCAGTTCGAGAAACTTCTTCGGTGCATCCACAGCCCCCGCGGAAGCAGATGAAAACTTTCTTCGCTACACGATTCAGTGTCCTGTGTCTAATGCTACTTAATGACAGACTGTACTTAAGAAAGAAAAACTTTTAGTGATCCGAACTTTTGAGAATAAATTTATAAAAATACTTAAGTCATGAAGCGTTATGTTGATTTATCATTTTATGTTGTTTTATGTTTGCTTATGCTGTTCATCATGAAACCTTGTCAACAGATGGCACAACTTACTCGATTGTGAGTTTAAAAAGATGAAGAAATTTATGTTCAATTATTTACACCCAACAACTTAGACCCGAAATTTCAAAGAAATTAATGCAACAAAACTTTACCAAATCTTGTGCAAGATCTCAGTTCTCCAAGCAACTAAACTTTGAAAGGCGAAAACTTTCCCAACTCTTCGCACGCACTCGTTTGCGCCGGAACCAACCCAGCGGCACAAATTTCCCTTTCAAAGTACGCGAACAATTAATTTGCATGAATTGGTTCCACTGATCTACTAAAAGGTCTCAGCTTAATGCCTTCCAATCTGCCTTATAAACTTAAACAACGAAATGGCGCGGCTCCGCTTTCATGTTCGCTTCGTTTTCTTCTCCTTTTATTAATTGTTGATGGTTATTATTTCGTTATCTTGTATACTATATCTCGTAGCGGCGGCGGCTATGTTATGATATCAATAAAACTAAACTTAAAATTATAATGTCATGTCAAAAGTCCATTGTAAGGGTGCCACAAATTGTGTTTTCTTTTCTTCGTTGTGTTCCTTTCAAAACCTACAGCCATCAAACAACGCCAACATATTGAATTATTAGTCAGCACTTTTCGTCTTTCTCGATTGCTGTTATTTTCCTTTTGATTTTATTTGCGCTTTGTAGCCTTAAATTTCGTCTGAAATGGAAATGTTGGAGTCATCTTGGACAAGCTTTGGAATACTTTGGATTAAAATGCTTTTGGAGAACGTGCAAAAATTCTACGTTAACTGAAAGTGAGTTGAATCAAGACAAACACTAAGCTTTGGAATATGTTTTATTTGCGTGAAGCAGTTCAACCTGCCAAGGCTGATGACAACTGCATGAAAAAGTAGAAAATGACTTGAATAATTAAGTTCACAATGCCAAGCTTGGCTAAGAAGGCTTCACAAAGCACAATCGAAGCGTTCAAGTCTCACAGACCTGACTCAGTACAACAAGACACTTAAGACCAAATGTTTTTCGTTTCGTTTAAACAACATTGCGCCAGCCCCCGAGTCCATGTTTTAAAATTCATCAGAAAACGGCTTAAGTTGGTTAAAATAAATAACACCTCTCCGTCATTATAATGCTCTATTGAGTTGTTTGGATTAGTTTGATGATGGTTATATGATATTATACACGATGATGAATTCATTAAATGCTTTTTATTCTCTTCTCGCCCGTCTTGAACACTAAATAAACTTTAAAACTTTTTTGTGGTGTTTGCCGAGGCACTCTCTTCATTGTTCCAAATCCAAGGCACATCGTGGAGATCATGATGATTAGAAACTTTTATTTGTTATTATACTTTTTTAATAAACTCGACGGTATAAATTACAAACACGATAACATAGACGGGTTTATTAAATCTATAAAAGCGAGATTGTTTGATGTTCATTGTCTTGTGGCTTTGAAAGCAGTTTTGAAAATACTTTAATGGATCAATCGTTTAAAAAATTCATCAAACGCCAACTCAATCAAACAAGAAGACGATTATTTCAAATCAAATATTTTACTTTGCACTCGGACGACGCTTTTGCATGCTGCAGCTTCCTCGATGCACTTAGTTTGTTTGAGATTTTTATGCACACTTTTCGACTTTCGACTTTTGAATTCCGGTCAGCAGAGTCAATATTCTATCTTTGTCAATTCGTTGACAGTTGCAGCCAGCAAGTTGAAGAATTTTGCAGTCTTTAGCATAAAAAGAGATTTTCTTGGTGTTTAAAGAGTCTCGATTCTTGGTTTTATGGAATCTTTTAATGCTGCTTTGGGGTCAATCAAAGATCAAGTCCCAAGAAAGTATTGAACAGCATGTTAAATTTGTTTCAGTACAATTTCAATTTAATATTAAAATTTTCAGATTTTTAATTCGCAACGATCCATAAGAAGTAACGAAGCTTGGACATTTTTAAAAACAACTTTCTTTAACTAGAAATAATATTTAATGATCAAGAATTCCTAACCTGCTGTCAAAACAACATAAACATCACTTCACCACTCTCCCTTAGCCAGCAATAAGTGTTGCTTTCGCATTTCTGTTGTGACAACTCGGTTTAATTTAATTTCAAGAGTTACTTTTCTCTCACAAAGCCATTGTGTCGAGTTCATTAACAACGTCACTCGAGTTTTCCACATTGATTACACAAATCACCTTCCGCGTCATTGGCTACACTAGTTTTCCAGTAATTCAGTTGCAATTAGGGACTGGGAGTGATGTTGCTGCATTAAAATAATCGTTCATTTCCCATAATTTTACCCGGAGACAGCACCGAACCGCTCAGGTCCCTTCAAAATGTTTTACTTCTTCTGTGTTATTATTGAGTGATACAAAAATGGTTCAATTCAAAAGCCGTTGCTTCCTATTGCTTCAGCGCTTGCTGAACATTAGTCATTGAAAAGCCTGATTTGTTGATATTTGAATAAACACATTAATTTGTATGTGCTTATGTTCCCATTGTAGGTTGATGCTGTTCACAACAGCGGGTGTGTTCACAGATGGGGACGATAGAAAGTTGCGTAAACTGAAATTTGTCATGAAGTGTTGTTGAAATCTGGTTTCAGAAATAACAGAAAACAGGCGAAAAAATACTACTTCTCATTGACACTCCATGGTTAATGTCCACAAATCTTGACTTGTGTGTTCAAACATTCGACAACGCTGTTAAAAATCCATTTGTGGCTTTCTGAATCTTCTCAACTGAAAGAATTTGAAGTTTTCTTTGTAAAATTTCAAGATTTAAGCGAATAATCCATTTCCTAGAGACACAAAGCGGGGAAACTTCTTCAAAAGTGATTGTTTAAATGAGATCAATTCGCCTGAAAAAGATATTATTAAGTAGTTTACCAGCACACAATAAAACATTTTCAATTCCTTTATTTCTCAACTCAGCCAGAAGAGTAATTTGAGACCTCCCATCGTTCAACATTCGTGCAACAATAACAGTTTTAAATGTTTTTGTAACCAATCTATTGTGAGTATGTTGTCAATAGCTTCTCTTTCTGTCCGCTAATCATAATAGGTCTTTACAGCACAATTAATCTGAATGGCACAAAAAGTAAGCAAAAAAGGTCGAATTACTAGTTCAGTTGAATTAGCAAAGCGAGAACACTGTATGAAGTGTGAGTTTGGTTTAACTTTTTATGGTTGAAAAGGCAATTGGTTTAATGAACGTTAGATTTTGTTCACCCGGTGGATCATTTTTCTTGCAGAACACGAGAAGGTTTCCTTTGAAACTTGATTTTGCTGAACTGTTTTTTGGGAAACCGATGAAAACACTCCATTCATGTCTCAATATTATCGCTTCCTTTCATCTTCCGAGGCTTCCACTGCAGCAAAGTTTTAATTTGCGACTTGCAAGACTTCGCTTATGCTTGTAAGTCTTCCGCTTTATTATTACGATGTTTATCATTAACAGAGAAAACAAACTAAGCATCAAACAAATGAAAATGTGATTAAGTAATCATTACAAATTATACGCCCGATGAGTCGCATTACACTTTCAAATCTTCTCGCAGTTACATCGAGTAGGGGATTTCAGTTTCAATTTTTCCGTGCTATGATTAACCATATTATTAAGCTACCATCAAACACAACAATTGGCATAATTTCGATGCTGTTGGCGATGCTGAAGATATTAAAACGTATGCGCTGCGAGGGTTGCGTTGCTGGTAGCAAATCCCAGGAGATGAATGATACTCGGATTACAACTTGGTGGTATTCCGATAATAGAAATAAAACCTTTTCACAATTCTTAATCGCATTTATGGCAAGCAAGAAGAGATATTGAAAGGAACTTTTTGTTGTTGTTATAATTCCGTAATTTTCTCGTTTCAGGGAAATCCTTTTCACGAACATCGTTCAGTTCGTTTGCCTTCTTGGGAACGACCGTGAATGATGTCAAATTAAATGTGAAAATTTATCGTTGATAGAAGTCACAATTATTATTACACAAACCTTATAGAAAGTTATAAATGAAGTTTAAACGAAACTTTAGCATGTAACCAAAACTAACTTTGTTCAGTTTTAGAAAAACTGTCTAAAAAATATGAACGAAGGCAAATTCTTAATGCTAGTTGAACAAAAATTGAAACATTGAGTGATTGAATTCAAGGTGTTGGAATATTTTAATTCAAACATCACTGCCAAATATTCCTGTGAAAAAGCAGAAAGTTATTTGGAAGGAAAATTGTTTTTTTCTTCGTATGAAAATGTAATCAAGGTTTAATATTTTCACATGATCCGATTTGCGTGTGTTTAAAGCTGCTTCATTATGTTATCATGGCATTTTCCACGAGATCTGTAAATAAGAAATTAATTGAAAATTTTATAATCTTCAGCAGAACTCTTCTGGGACAGGAAATTATTTCTTCTTCAAATAAATTTCGCGATCCTTAATCTTCTGCCTTCAGGTATCTTCACAGTCAAGAATCTTTAATTTTGACAACAGGGGTTTTCAGTTAAACGTTGTAAAATGTCTTAAAATCTTTCTCAAGATTGTTTAAAATCCTAGAATAGTTTCATCGAAAGATTAAGTTTGAAATAATTACAGAAACGATCTTGGAATTCAAAAGCCATCATCGAAGGGGTGCAAACTTCACGAGTCTTAAGTGCAGTTTCTTTGTTCAATACTTCCTTCTTCTCCCCGCCTTTCCAAGCATTTCAAAGCAAATTTGCTGAAGATTCTTCGAATTGGGTTCTTGAGATTTTCACACCATTTTCTGCCATGGTAAATTAAATGTTTAGCCAACAACTCCTTGAAAATAGATTAAACAACACTTCGTGCGAACAATGATAAGTCACTTTTGTCTTGTTCAGTTTCTCGCCAGTTCCATGTTCCAAATAAATAAACTTTTTCAAAGCAATCAACTCATAAATTTCAAATTAGACATTCCATCCCTCTCGATACGATGGCGCACTCAAAAGCTGATGAAAAAATACTGAAAAGTGATCCATTTGAAAATGTAAAAAACAAACAAAAAATCAATCGATTCGAGTGGCACTTCTGAACAAATATTTAGAAACGATCGGTGATCGACGAGATGAGTTGTGACTGTTTGCTTAAATGTCGATATTTTCTTCACTCGAGACTCAACGCTATTTCTCTATTGTTGACTTTGATTTTGAATTTTCAATTCTTGAACTTCGAGATGCATTCTCGATTTTCTCCGTTTTCCCCCTGCAACAAAAACGCTAGCGCACCTATTGATCTTGTAAAACAACTTCGACTTCGACTTTAAACAATCATGGATTCTAGTTTTTATTTAAGTTTCTTTCATTTATACACGAGAACATTTTTTGATATTTTTTCTTCCGTCATCGACAGATAGTGTGATAAAGGATTTTTTTTAAAAAGTTCACAAATAGATTTGAGATGAACTACGCTTATTGGTCAGTTATTTATTTACACTTTCACAAAGTTTTTATTTTAAGTTTTCTACTCCACATCCCGCTTTGCCCCAGTCTCCACAAGATGTTCACTGTTTTCAGGAATTTTCGTTCCATCTTCTTGGTTTGGATTGAAACTTAAGCTATTGAACAGTCTTTTATTATGCACATGATGTTGCGCCATGTATTGTCCATAACAGCGGCCAATTATCCGCGGATCCATCGTGTTGATGCCAAGCGGCAAATGCTGAACGATGCTATTCCACGACGGCCTTTGATTCGCGTAGAAATTATCATCGACGGGCTTCGGTTCTGAATTTAGCCGCCGGTGATTTGACTCGTCAATATTTGTTGAATCATCATTCGCCACCACGTCAATGTCTTCGTCTTCTTGTTCTGGCGTTTGTGCCAAATGGATCCGTTTGCTTGATTGGAATGACTCGATTCTCGTTTGATCGTCATTGTCGGGTGCTAACAGCGATGCTACGTCGAACTGTCGCTTTCTTGACGAGTGAGTGTACAAAGTGTTGATCGGAATGTTTGGTGTCCAGTGCGGTTCGCCGCCAAAGCGAAAGCTGAAAGCTGACGTGGGAAAGCCCATTCCAGGCGGTGGTGTCAACGTCAGAGGCGGTGGACTCGGAGAATCGGTTCCATCTTCATCAACCGCCAGGCCCATATGTTTTCGAACCTTTCTTTGTGCTTTCCGACGCCGAAAATCGCCTTTTTTGAAGTCATCAATGTTAGCCGGATGAATCGCCCAATAATGGCCCTTTCCATTAGCCGATCGTCCCGACTTGATAAAGCAATCATTGAGAGACAAGTTGTGACGAATTGAGTTACGCCAGCCGGGACCCCTTGATCGAAAGTAGGGATAATTGTCTAATATGTGCTGATAAATATCGGAAAGGACGAGTTTTTGATCTGCTGTGCTGAGAATGGCCATCGCTATGAGGCCAATGTAAGAATGCTGCGGTTTGGGTTCTTCGGGCTGGAACACCCGATTGTGAAACAAAGACATAGATAAGGCGAGACGTGATCCGTAGGCAGCAACAGGCTGGTACAGATGCTGGAGATTCGGGTTGCTTTGGTTTCTAAGACGTTCAACCATCGCGTAGTTGTAGAATTGCAGTCGGTACTGATCCATCGGAGAGATTCCACTAGCACTGTTCACTGGCATCGGAAAGAAAGGTTCCGCCGGGCGTTCGTAACCACTGTGTTGCGACAAGTCAGGCACTAAAGGTGGATCCGTGGACGGGTATGTGCTTGAAGGGACTTCCGTCGGCGAAACTGACGACACCGACGACGACGACGAGTGCACTGGCGACGGCGAATGAATTTTGTGGCTTTTGTGATTTTGATTTAAATCCAAAATATTGTTCGAACTGTCTTGTGCAAGAAAATATTTCTCATCACTGTCTTTTGTTTCACAAATCGGAATTTTATTACTGCACATCTTCATTAACTTCACATCCATTTTTCTGTCCATTAGTTTTTGTTGAAAAGTGTTTTTAAACTTGGTTCATTGCTGCACTATTTAAAGTTTCCTTGAAGACTTTTTTCCTACTCGACCGTTTCTCAAACCACGACTGCATCAGTTAAGCAACAAACATTAACAACTTCAGAAATCAAACTGCTACTTCCAACTGTCATGGTAAAGAGAGAGAAACTGACTGGCTTGTGGCTACAGGGAGTGTTTCAAGTGATGGGACAGCGGTGAGTGTGTTTTTTGTTTTCACTCTTTCCCTTCCATGAATCTCAGTTGTAACAGTTTGTTTGCACCATCAGCACGACCCCGCTTATTGTTTGGTCTCTTTAGGTGTATGTAAACACAAACCACGAGAAAAAAATGTTTTCAAACATAACAAACAAGAAAATCATCTACCATGTATACACAACCAAGCATAAATTGCGTACTGCTGGAAACGGCAACGATTGGGTTGTTTGGATTTTTGTTATCTTGTATTATTGTTGTTATTTTTTATGATCAGCACACAAACAAAAGAAAACAACGAATAATAGTGGAGAGATATGAAGAGAAAAACTTTTGAGTATTTCGCCTTCGTAGCGACGGGCTCGACTGGCGGCGAAGATCGTGGATGCTTCGCTATAGAATTTCACCGTCGCGTCGCCCAGTTCTCAAGAATATTTTTCTGTATTATTATGTGTGTTTTTGTTTTCGATTCACTGATAAATCAGGAAACTCAACATCAACACATTCATCCCCCTAACAACAAAAAGAAGTATAAAAAATGCTGAGTACTCACATCCTCCACACTTTTTTCTTTCACAACTTCGCAAGGCTTTTGATGGTGTTAGTGTAGCTGGTGATTTATGATTCTTCCAACAATAAGAAAGAAACCAAGCATAAGGGACAAATATTTTCCAGTGCGAACAAGAAGAAGTGAGTGTTTGACAACAGAACCATTACCAGACATTATTTGTATTTATGTTTATGCTACCTCATGATTGCTTCAAAATAAACGTTGGTAGGTGGAGACAATATTTGTGATAGGTGCACAGGGGTGGCGGCGGAACAGGGGTTGACTTTTGCGGTGGTGAAAGAGAAATTCTGAAACATTTTTCCATGGTTTGTAATCGGTCGACACTTTAAATATATTTTTCTACTTCTTGTGAACATCATTTCAGTATTCTAAAAGCTAGGTCGCCAAGATTGTTGCAATATTAGCAAGTTCAGATGTTTGGGAAAACTAAAGTCGCCCCTTCAAGTCAACGCCACTGATGTCTGACCACAACAATCTCCTTTAAAACGTCATAAACCTACAATTTCAACATTTAACGAAGCACAAACTGAAAAATATCCCTAAAAATCCAACTCCACGCCGCCCCTGAACAACACCAATCTTGTACTGGCGCATAAACAAAAACTGAAGAAAAACACGTTCGAACTATGATGCAGTTTCAAGGCTTCGATCGTCAATTTTCGCTTATAAAGTCAAGGAAATGCATTCTTGCAATAATCGGTACTTGTTTCACCAGTTGCAAAATGCGTAATTAATGTTTCTCAGTATAATTGATGGCAAATATTTGTGTTAAACACGTCCTGCATACAATAACCTTCATTTTCAGATGTGGGAGTGGCGAGTGTAACTCGAGCATCTTTCACGTCGAATGGGTGGAGCTTCTGCGTCGGTGAAAAATGGATAGCTATGCATGTCGATGTGACGACTGTTGTGTTTTTATACAGACAATGGAACAGTAACAAATTTTCCAATGTCAGATGTCGAGAAAATAATTTCACTGCGGGTAAATGGTTGAAGAGAATGTGGAGACGAACAATGTAAAGTGTAAATTAAGTAAGTGGCAATAAAGTGAAGCACAATCGAGGGAAGGCGATGGAGAGAACGATAAAAATTCTTTATTCGATTTCAAAAGCGCAAATGAAAAGAAATCAATGATCAAATTACTGGCACTTCCAGTTGTTCCAATGCAACTCGATGCAATGAAAAATCTTTGAAATGATTTCAAGAAAAAACTTTGCACAACTCCGTCACGTTCCTTGAGAAAATATTTTTTCTGGTGGCGGAAAAATTGTTGATGTGAAACATCGAACTTTGCATAATCGCACAAAATTGTTTTCAGAAAAAATGAGCGTAAATTTCTCATCCTACCGAAAAAATATTCAAATCAACATCCAAATTCTCCGACAGTTTATGATTCAATTTTCGAACAGGGAATTTCTGATGTTCTCTAATTTCTTCGGCTTCGTGCATTTTTGGCTATGGAAATATTTCGCTTCGAAGCAAAGTTTGAAAACAAGAAGGAAAACTTTCCAAGATTATTCATGAAGCTGTCGATACAATCCAAATCTGTAAAAATGGAAGCCCTTTAAATTGAATGCTTTGCGTCGATTTTGAGTTGAAAAATAACGAAAATTTTAAGATTTAGGTTTTGCTTCAACCAATGGGGTAAAACTTTGCAGTTGCATATGGTTATTGAATTGTAGAAATTTTGATTAAGTAACTAAATTTGAACCTTTTTGAGAATATTTTTTGAGCAGAACCTAAAGAAAATTGAAAAATAAAAGGCATTTCAAATAAACTACAAAAGAATTCGTGTTAAATTTTACAGTTTTATTCAGATGAATATTCCATGATTATTTTTTTAAGGAAAAAGTTGTTCATGCTATCTAAGGTCCGCTGTGTTAATATTGTTTCTGTTCATATTTTTAACAAGAAGTTACAATTTCTAAGACTTGTACCCCAAAGTTATTTTTCTCCTAAAACTCTCCTAGGAAATCCTAGAAAGGCAAAACTCTCGACAGCTCGGAGTCAATTTTGCATAAATGTTTAAAAGCAAAGTAAAATGTTCCGTTCAAATCGTCGATGAACAGAACAAATTGAATTAATTATGTCATTTATGTCACAGCGCAAGCATTTCCCTCGAGAATTTAATTTTCGCCATAAGGACGACTCGGGGGAACTTGGTTTGCTGAACAGTAATTCTCAACCATGTACAAACTGTTATCAAACACCGAAAAATCGACTGCGAGGGTGTGAAGCGAAAAACGAGGAAAAAATAACACGAGAGCTGTGTTAATGGACGAAGAAATTCAATTACGATCAAAAAACATTTACCAGCCAATTTGCCATCGATGTAATAAGTATATTGTGCGGAGATGATTCAATCAAGTCGAGAAAAATGCGAGATCAAAGCAAAGTGATACAGAAGTTTATAGTCAGCCGACACTTTAACGCTTCCTTTCAATTGCGCAAGTTCGCCGACTTTTGATGGAAAAACTTTTGAGTCTGCTTTTATCATGTTCGACTTCCGGTGTTGTTTAGTGCGAGATGAAAGGATGAAGATTGCGCTATTTATGTTTCTTTGCGCGGAAAAATAATTGCCATGAAAATCCCGTTTGAAAGAGAACATTTTTGTGTAGGATTAATTGTTTCCGGGTGTGTCGTTGTCGATGTCGATGCAGAATCGCTATTGATTTTATCTGAATTTTCACGGAAGCCTCGTCGTCATCATCTCCTTTCAACGCATGCACATGAACACACACAACAATTTACGGTTTCGATTCATTTCATGGATGAACCGTTGTTAAATCTCCGTCAAGATGACAATGGTCCGGAAAATTTGTGCAATATGTGATCGATAGCCATTAATTTGACGTTTCGCTGTTCAAGGACATTGTTTTGAAACCATGAATGTGCTTGGAAATCGAAATGAAGCAGTTCAAAGCGACTGAAAGAGGTCAATTTATGCGAATGCACAAAAAATTCACAATTCAAGGCACGAAAACCTTTCTTCATTGATCCTTTTCGGAAAGAAGCGATTAATTTGTGCATTTGATGCATAACTTTCTTGCCAAATCCCGTCGACAACAGAAGACAAATCGCTTTAACTCTTCTATCTCTCGCCCAAACACACAAACAGCAAAATCACAAACAAAGGTTTTCCTATCGCAAGGTGGAGAAGCTGCCAAATTTATGGTCATTTAATTTGCACAAGAAAGAATCGAAGGATGAAAGGATTCTGGGGGTTGTGCGGGGGTTAGGTTACCTTGAAATTTTAAAAAGATTTTGAATGTGTTTTTAGGGTTTTAGGTTGATTGTGAAATTTTTTAATCTAAGATTTGCCTTCAAAATATATTTTAGGGACTCTAGAGACTTTGGAACATAAAAAAAATTCTGAACAGACTCCGAAGCAACGATACTTTGATCACATTTATAAATTTTTAGCATCAACGAAATTTTTGTTCGAGACAACTTGGTTCAACTTGCAATTTCATCTCCAACTCAAACATGACAAACCCAACAAACACTCCCCAACAAAGCATTCATTTTATGTCCAACTAAATGCTTTAGATGTAATCTCATAAAAAAATAAATAAAAGATTACCAGGGAATTCTCGTTCAACTCCATCTAATCTCTTATCCTTTCCTGTTGTGGGAATTGTGTGCATCGAGTAAAAGAACAACCTTTTGATCACAAAAATAAACATACATTCGATGCACGATGATTCTCTGCTTCCCTTCTCTTCTTTCACGACTCTGAAGACGAAGCTGAAAAGTGTTAAAAAGGACTCGAGAGATGCTCGATAGCCCTTTCTTTGGACAACGTTTGCTTTATCTGATGATTCTTGAAAATTTTCTCATGTCGAGTTATCATCGCAGCCACCTTTTGACGGGAAATTTTCCCGTCAAATCGCGTCGCCTTTGATAAATTTTTAGTTTTTCGTCTTGTTTTCAAAATGACAGAAGTTTGTGTCTCAAAAAGTTCAATTTTGAGTCTCGCCAGCGACGACAGTGATAGTGGAGAGACAGTTGGGCAGGAACGCGTCTACAGCATCCATCGAATAGCACCGGACTACAACGCGACGACTTGGAAAGCCGCGACAAAAATCCACAAGAAACCAAGCTTGATGGACGTCGTCGGCGAACAGTTGGAAACACCGGAGACGTTCGATGTGTTGGTTGTAATTGGAAACGAAAGCTTTAATTGCCTTATGATGATTCTGCAGAGTTACTCGAAATACTTTAAAGTGCGATCGCGCCACGATAGAGTCATCACGCTGCCACGCTCAAAAATTACCGAAAAGATTTTTCGGAAAATCTACGAATGGATGTTAATGGAGTCGAAAGCCGTTGAACGCGAAAACTTAATTCCGATGCTAATTGGCGCACAGTTTCTGGAAATGGAGTCGTTGGAGCAGCAAATTTGGCACTTGATTCAGGACGGCGAGCGATTTCAAGAGAACGAAGCGTTTTTGTTGTACTTGGAAGCCCGAGAGTGGTATTGCGACAAGGTCCAAAGCATGATGATGAACCGGGTACAGCGATTCTTCATGACCGTGGTCTGTTCCGAAGAATTCTTGATGATGGAACCGTTCGAAGTTCGCAGCTGGCTGAAACTCAACAGCATCGAAATAAACTCAGAGATCGAAGTATTCTACGCTGCAGCTAGGTGGTTGTTCCACGATTGGGAAAGCAGAAAGGAATATTTGATGGAACTGATGAAAGTCGTTCGCTTTGGGCTCATAGCGCCATGGAGAATCGTCGAGTACCGACACAACAAGAACATGGACAAGCTGGAGAAGATTCTCGATAACTCCGAATTGCAGAATTTGCTGGAGACGAGTCTTTCCTACGCAACGTACAGAAACTGCTTCCAAGACGACACATCAGAGCACTTTGCTGATTTTCTTCAGCGCTTTGGGTTCAACCGCCTTTATACTCGTGAAACCTTCGACCGCAGCTGGCAAATTCGCTACAAAGACACGCCGTACACCTTTGATGACTTTGAAGACTACCTGGAAGAAGTCAGAACGACGGCGATAATAAACTGGAAGCAGAGAAGTTCATAAATTTAGAGTTATAGAAAAGGTGGATGTAGAAATAAAAATTTATAATCGAAGTTTTTGTTTGATTTTAATTATTTGGTAAATTTCTTAATAAGATTGAAAATCAAATCAAAGTTTTAAAAAAATTAACGGTTTTTAGAAATTCAAATCCACAACAGTCAATCTCAATACTGACGCACGTTCACTCGTTTCTAACAAAACGTACAACTTTCGATTTTCGACGACGATTCGATCCGAGTTTTGCAGTAAAATACCGAGTTTAGTAACTGAAGTTCACGACAACTAGAAGGGAAGATAAACATAAAGCAATTCATCATGAGTCTCGACAGCATTGACAAGTTATATAAAAACTACGAAATATTGAGCGACGCCACGGACAAGTCACTTGTGAGTATTTTCCGGATTTTTTCCGGTTGTTTCCCTTGATAACCTTCCGGGAATCGCTTTGTCGCCGTGTCTGCGTTATGAATCACGCGACGCGTGGCACCCTAATCCGCTATCACCGCGATTTATCCTTTTAAAAATCTCCATTGACTCCAACCTCGAAACGATTATCTCCACTTCCAGCACAAGCGAGAATACCAGGAAATCATCGATGCAGTCCGCGGATCAGAAAAAGAGAAGAAGCTCGCCGCACAGTTCATCGCCAAGTTCTTCAAATGCTTCCCCGAATTGATGGAAGCCGCACTAGACGGCCAACTGGACCTGTGTGAAGATGAGGATGTCCAGGTAACGCCCAAAGCTTGAATCTCAAACCGAAACCAGTAAAAACAAGTTCTTGTGATTTTAGATTCGTCGTCTGGCTATCAAAGAGTTGCCGTCGTTCTGCAAAGACACTAAAGAAAACACACCGAAGATTAGCGACATTTTGGCTCAGCTGTTGAACGCATCAGAACCAACAGAAGTTACACAAGTCAACCTGTCACTTCAAGCACTCTCCAAGGTTTGTCTTGTGAACTCGACTGCTTAATGACTTTCTAACCGGTTTCGATCATTTTTAGCACGACCCGTTGGGAACAGCAGCCGGACTCTTCAGTCAAATCACACAGGGAGAAGAGCAGACTCGCTTGAAGTGTCTCCAGTACGTTAACAACAAGTTTGTCAAGGCCGGCTCAGAGGTCTTTACCAAGGAAGTCGAAGAGCTGGTCATCAAGGAAGTAAACAAGCTACTTCAGGTAAGGCAGACACAGTAAATGCAACCAAGAGATGCGTAAAACAGCTTTCGTCTTCTTAGGACGTGTCATCCGACGAGTTCCAGCAGTGTATGCAGATCCTCAGCCACACCAAATTGGGCAAAACCATCACCGGACACCAAGAATTGGTGAAGTTGTGTGTTGAGCAAGCAGATTTGAGCGCTGAACTTGAATCAGACACCGCATCTGACGACGACGTCGTCTTCTGCTTCCTTCAGTGCGCTGGCGAAGCTTTGCCGTATTTATCTTCGCAAATTGAGTCTACGCCGTTCGTCAAGTTCACTTGCGAAAAGTTCTTCCCACTCTCGACGTGGCATCTAATTGGAGCTGCCGACGACCAACCACAAACTCAGCTGCGATTGCTGAAAATCTTCGCCGAGTTGTGTTCGACCTGCGGCACAATCGACTCACCGAAGGAAAAAATCGAAGCAGTATTCAAAGTTCTTCTTGAATTCATGCCTCCACCACCAGTCGATGTCGATCTCACCGAAGGTCCTTCGATCCTGTTCTCGCACGTCGAATGCCTGCTCTTCGCTATTCACTCTCTCAGTAAGCAGTGCCCCGAGTACCTAACATTCCCGGACGACGAAGCCAAGCTGAAGGATTTCCGATCACGCTTGCAATACTTGGCCCGCGGCACTCAAGGCTACGTCAAGAAGCTCCAGGAAGACATCAAGGCTAAGAAACCGGACGGTCCAAAGACCGAAGAAGAGAAATTGAAGATTATTGGGTTGAAGACCACTTCAAACATCCAAATGCTGATCCGCGACCTGTTCCACTCGCCGCCGAGCTTCAAGAGCGTCGTCCGACTCAGCTGGGTTGTTCCCAAAGCAAGAAACGCAATCAAGGTGGCACCCGAAGAAACCAAGGAAGACTCAACAGTTGCACCGACCACCGGCCTGAAACGACACGCACCAATCACATTCGAAAACGGCAGCAAGCCCGAAGACACGAAGGGTGCCAAGCAAGCAAAAACCTCCAACGGAGCATCAGTGTACTCGCCACCATCAGGGAAGTTCTCGTCCAAGTTCGGTTCGGGCAAACAGGGGGGATACGGTGGAAACCGCTCGCGCAATGCCGGCGGCAATAATCGGTTCCGATCAGGAGGCGGTGGAGGCAACAAGAACCGCCGTCGTTACTAAGTCACCGTTGCGTAAATTCGGGGAGAGAAGACAAGAGAGGGAAGTGCTTTGCGATTTTCTTTTAATTTGGGGTCGAGGGTTCCTTTAGTGAGTCCCGTTAGCTAGCGTTAGGGTTGGAAGAAGGTCGAGAGGCAGTCAACGTTGGAGTTTTCGCTATTTGGGCACGGAAATTTCTTTTTAGGGGCCAGCCACAAGGAAGGAGAAGACGATTTGGAGTGTGCACAATGTCCGGACAATTTTTCCACTGATTTATGAATAAATTTAACTTTTAATTTTCAGCAAACACGTCTGCAGCCGTCGTTAATTGGTGAAGCTCTGCAATTTACAGGACTTTGAAGTTCTTTCCGCAATTTTCTTCTAGGAACTTTAATATTTAATCAAACTTTAGCGACACAGACTTAATGCCATTAAAATAATACTTTTCTCTTTTTTAAATCACTTCAAGTGTAGAATTTTTCTGTAATGCATCAAAATGAATTCGTAATGAAGGAGAATAAAAATGAAAATTCTTCACAAACAAAAAAATATCTTTTTATTCATGATTATTCTTGTATTTAGTCATCGCCTCCTCGAATGTGGTTGTTGTGTGATCGCAGACTGCTTCCAGGTCTGTCAGGCCTCGCCGCAGCACTTCGACTGCCTTCACGTCTGTTCGAGCTTGGATGCGGAAGTGCATTTTGTTCTCTTGAGGATGGGGAATGGTGTAGCCGCAGAAGTTGACGTCGGGGCTGGAGTGAGAAATGGGAAGTTAAGATTGATTGACTTGCAGAAGGAGCCAAGTGGCTTGACATCAAGACAACTCTACTAGAGCAGACACAACTAAGTTCGATTGGTTGGCTTTGTGAACTTGTCTCTGATCATTCTGTTTCGATGTCTAACAATCACTGTCATGTTCTAAGACTTAAGCAGCTTGAAATTTCTAAGATGCATTGAAGAAGCGAAAGATTATTTCTTGAGTTATTTTCAAGTCAAAACTTATTTCTTTATAAGTCAATATACTTAGAAGTTCTGTCAATGATTCCATTGTCATGGGAAACCAACTGAACATTCGTCAATGTCAACCAGTTGCTTGTCAAACAAGTCTGAATGCATTCTACTCACTAATTTCCGATGATATTCTTCAAAACATTCCCTAAAGTGTGGCCCTCGTCTTCGATTACGAACGTTCTTGAACTCTCGCCCGAGTTGTCATCACCAGCAAGCTAAAAAAAAGTTCAGATCAGTCTCGCACCTTCAATTACAATTAAAATTACTCACTTCAGCTATTTTCGGCATTTTCTTGTTTATATTCTTCGTCCACGCGAGTCTGTTATGTTAAACCTGCGCACCTCAATGCGATTCCCACCAAACCCTAGCGAAATCAGCCACACTGGCCCCCTCCATTGCACCATCAGGCCCGCCCCGCTTCAGCCAACTCAGAAGGCTCCGGCCAAAAGAGTGAAAGAGTGAAGGCTGCAAGAGTGAAGGAGAGGGAAGGCTACGTTCTGAATCATTCGAGGCATTTACACAAAAGAAGAAATAATTTCTAGAATCAATTTTCCCTCTGCTAATTCTCAATTAACGAGTGCAAATAGCAATTTTAGCGCGTTTCAAGTCGAGTGGCGGTGAATTAGCGGCTGCTAGTTGTGCGTGGAAGTGCATAAGGCTCGAGAAAAGTGACAGGCCTCGTGAAAAGAATTTTTCGCTCGTAAATTGCGTGATTAGAAACCAAAACACAATGCCCACCAACGCTGTATACCAACCGACGACAGTCAGCTTCGAGAACTCGGGCGGCTCGCTGCTCGCACAAACCACCACCTCGTCCAGATTGAAGACAGCCTTTCGCAAGCCATGGAGACAAACGCTGCTGCTCACTGGTGGACTCGTGTTCCTGGCGCTCGGCATCGTGTTAACATCGGTTGCCTTCGCTGACTACGAAGACGCCATCGTGAACGAGGACATGGTGACCGACATGCCAGTCCACGAGAAAGAGGTCGACGTTTTCTTAATGTCGCTGGGTATTTTCTTCACCATTTTCGGGTTCGCTCTGTTGGGTAAGTGCGGGAATGTCATGGTGACGAACCTTGTTTTACGAAACTATTGCGCCCTTTACAGGATTGTATCTAAAAGTGGCTGACTGCTGGCGCCGGAACTGTGTCGTTTGTCCTTGCTCGTATCGCAAAAAGCAAGGAATCGCTCGACAGCTGCAAGGGCAGAGCGTCGGACAGACCATGGCATTGAATCCATCCACCGATCCGTTGGTTTCGCACACTCAATACGCACCTGTATCGGAAGTTCCGCGTCTGGAGGATGAAGAAGAGCGCAAGACGTTGATGCACGATAAGGACTGGTGAGTTAGCGACGCATTAACACCTCGAATTGCGTGTTGAATGACAATTTATTGACTTCCAGCGCTAACACGGCCGAAGAATCCCAGCTCCTCGGACCAGATCCACGAATCGTCCTCAGGCCATCAACGCAGGTCGAAGATGCTTAACTATTTTTGTACAAAAATCGCTTCAAGCATCTTATCAAAAAGTTTCGGAGGCGATTTTATCGCAATTAGGACGACAGTTCGTGGGATTGAGGGGTGATTGAGGGAGAGCATCCAGCGACAGACACAATAATCTTGGGAACGGGGACGATAAGACGGGGAAGCGACACTATGGAGCACAAAATCCATATGTAACTAAAAACTTTTCCGTGAATTTTTAATGAAAACATTTGAAACTATTTTTGAAGCAACATAAAAGAAGCAAAAAGCATTCCACTTCTTGGATTCGTGCGTTGACTCATTGCTTAGGTCGGCACCGGGAATGAAGAATCACAATTTTTACCTGCACTGAACACTTTCAAAAACACATGACTCACCTTGCGGTAAGGGAAATCGTGTAGGGCTTGAATTCGAACCGGGGAGGGAACGATGCGCGAGGGTGTGAGAGCAACACCAGACAGTGCAGCCGAACAGTTTTGTTTTCCTTTTTCGAAGCTTTCGAATGCGATGAATAACTCGTCAATTTGGCACCGGAATCTGAACTTGTTTTATGTTTACGTGCCTTAGTGCGACGTTCTGGTTTCATAAGTTCCTTAGAAACCGATTAAATTTGCATGAAAACTTCGACGATTGTAAGAAGTTCCGCCCGCCCTGGCCACCCGAAAAAGCCGAAAGTTTCATTAATTTTAAATTTTGCTTAATGCACTTGTACTTAAAAACGGTGAAGTCGATGAAGAGATAGTTTCTTAGCGTAAATGAATTAATCGAGAGACAGTAGATTAGACAAAAAACAAATTTAATCAAATTTTCATCTGATAATTGAATAACGTCGTCGTCGGTCAGTGTTTTGGATAACTTCAGTTTCGCTTGCAATACCAGAAATTAATCATGAAGTTCAAATTTTTGACTCCGTTCCAGTGCCACCTTTGGAAGAAGCCGGGTAACTTGATACAATCAGAGATTAATTGAAGTTTTTAATGGTCAAGGTAGCGATTTATCAGAAATTACTTAGAATTCCATCAATTTGAACGAATATCGAGTGTTATGGCTTGATTCAATGGTGGTATTTATCATTCCGAACCATAAAAACTGGGAAATGTTCGCGTGTTAGTCAATGGATAGCAAAAATACCATTCTCTTACCAACCACGGCAACAACTGCTGCCTTTATAACCGCGAACCTAATATTCAAACGAATCCCAAACACACAAAATGAAAGAAAATATTTTTTAAACGACCAACCGAAGCATAAAAACCGGCACTGCTGTGTGTCATTTCTGGGTTTGTGAAAACAGGAAACTGAAGGCACCAAATATGGAAAAGTTTGATGACACTGCGCGCGTGAGTGTTGTTTAAAGTTTAACAATTTAGCGGCTGACGCCGTTGGGTGCAAAAATCACTTTTTCTCGTATAAAACTTTTTCTCGAATGAATTTCACTGGATTTTGAAATTTTGTATGACGAAAGCGTTTGATCTGAACTAATTTGCAAGGGTGGAAATCTCACCGTTGCTTTCAAAAAAGCTTTTCAAAGCAATTCTTCACAGAAGCATCACTTTTGGATTTTATTTCTGCAACTCGTTTAATTTAATTTATTTAGCAATTAAGTTTTACATTCCTTTTTACACAATTAGTTGTAAGAGAACCTATTCGAATTAAATTAAAAGATCTTTTGCATATAAATTCCGTCCAGTTTTCATAACAAATTGATTAATTTTTACTTTTAAGTTCTTTGGAATTTACTTTACTCTCTCCCAATGTTGTGAAAAAAAATTTAGAATCGGAAAAAAATATCAAAGAAGTAGTGAAAAAGGTTGCAAAACACAATACAGGCAATGGAGTAATCCAAAACTGGAATTGAACCATTCTCACACCGATTCGCAATCACATTCCGTCGTTTATGAATAACAAAACTTAAAAAATAATAGAAAATTCCATCCTAAATGAATCTCTAAACTCGGTGTTCAGTTGATTGGACTGAAACCTGAAACGAAATTACAAAAAAAAACTTATTTCTTGCATTTAATACAGAAAGACAAAAGAAATGTGTAAGTTTTAGATGGCATTAACGAGATGGTTTGTAATCGAATGCAGTTTTTGAAACAATAAAGAATCTAAAGTTGAGTAAATATTTCCAAGTTTTTGATGAATGTTTTTAAATTAACAGGAAGAATGTCAAAAATTCTAGCTAAACTTGAAGACTTAAAGACTGGCAATTGTCTTGTGCAAAAAAAATATTCTAGGGTTGCTTCAAAGACAAGAGTGTTCATTGATATTGAAGTGTTTGCGTTCTCTGAATATTTAGTTCAAGTGTTTGTTTTGACTGGGTTTTGACACGATCTGAATACGACCAGCTGGCGAATGCGGCGAACAATGGATAGGAGTGTCACGCATAGCTATGTCTTTTGTTTATTCGTTGCGAAGACTCGAAGATTTTTTTTCAAAACCCTGTAATTAAATCTATGCACAGGTCTTGATTAGTACCATGGTATCCAAGTTCTCTCAGTTTCTCCGCGAGTTTTGACAGGAAAAAATGTGGTAAGCTGCAAATATGTCACAAATTTTGAAAAACACCAATAGCTTTATCATATAAAGGCTGCTGTTAGCGGTATTCCTGCTATGCTTGACCTCAACCATCGCAGAGAACAAAATTGACTGCGAATCTCTTGGTCCATAGTCGCACGTCTATTTCAATGTGACAATTCAAGTGAACGAGAAAAACTGCCAAGTTAACGAGAAAACAAACCTCAGCATCGACGACGTCACGTTTCTACTGACAAGTGATTACTCAATCGATGGAGTCAACTTCAATTTCAACAAGAAGATCCTGTTTCTTCCGGTTCGAATCTTTCAATCTTTTCCAAACCTTCAGGGCTACTTTGCCGGTAGTCTCAACATTAGCACAATTTCCCACAAGAACCTTCAGAGACTGTCGAAACTCGAAGTTTTGTACTTGGATCACAACAAAATCAAAAGAATCAAAAGCGACACGTTCGAAGGCTTGTTGAAGCTGAGAATTGTCAATCTCGGTAAGTGCTTTGGCAAAAAACGGAGTGATTCATAAACTCGTTCCTTTCAAGAATACAACCAAATCCAGCAAATGAACGGAATGCTGTACGATGGACTGCCTTCATTGAATTCAGTTTATCTTTTGGAAAATAATTGCACCTGCGAAACTTTTTTCGACTTCTTCAACATCCAAAAGCTACCGGGAGCATTAGCAAAGAGTTGCGGTTTTGATGAAACGCGAAGACTTTTCAACTTGAACTGCGGTGCTGGGTCGGTTTCCACGAATCGCATTCTAGGTGGAGCTGAAACCGTTAAGGGTCAATTTCCTTTCATGGTGGCTTTGATGAACAAACCTTCGAGAAGATTCTTTTGCGGTGGAAATCTGATCACATCGAGACATGTTGTGACTGGTGAGATTTCTAGGCAGTAGATTTTAATCAAGCAACTAATTGGGTTCAATTTTCTCAGCGGCACATTGCATGCAAGACAAACGAATCAGCGTGAAACTTGAAACAAACGAGTTAATGGTCTATGTTGGACGTCACGACATCTCCCCGTCGGCCAAAGAACCCAACTCTGAGTTTCATGCCGTTGACGACATTCACGTTCATCCGGACTGGAAGATTTACAACTTGAAGTACGAATCAGACCTAGCGGTCGTGGTTCTTGAAAGCAATGTGCAGTTCTCTGAGTTCGTCCAACCAATTTGCTTGACCAGCGACCCTGAAATTGAAAAATATGACGTTGGTGTTGTTGTGAGTTACAATTTCAAATTTAGTTTTAGCTTTAATCTTTACTTGATTTTCATTTATTTGATGCTACATTTATTTTTGTTTGTTTGTTGGTGATCAAATTATTCATCTACATAAGGTTGGTTGGGGAAAAAGTGAAAGTCCACGCGACCACGAAGACATCCCACGACAAATTTCTATTCGCGCTGTCAGCGCTGAAACTTGCTTTGCCGAAGATTTTCTTCTTGGGTCGATTTTTGGACACCGAATGTTCTGTGCCGGTGGTGACGAAGCAGGTCCTTGCAAAGGTGATTCAGGTAAGTTTTTGGTTGCAACGAAGCATCAAATCAAACTGACACAATAAACCCTTCAAGGTGGTGGATTTTACGTCAAAATTCGTGGCTTTTGGACACTGCGTGGTGTTGTGTCATCTGCACCAGTTAAGCCAAGCGGGAAATGTGATGTTTCAAGGTACGCGTTGTACACTAGCGTAGTTGAATATGCAGATTGGATAACAACGACAGTTGAAGGGTCCAGTTCAAGATTTTATTTTCAGTGACTTTACCTTATATTTTACGAATCTACAGCTAGCTAGTAAAAATACAAGATCTTATACAATGAATAATTGGTTATTTTACACTGTGCGATTATTTCTTAGTTACAATTTTCTCCACAGCTTCCTTCTTCCTGTATAACTTTTGACAGAAAACTGAAACCTTGTACATGATATCAAAGATGCTGATGAATGAAAAACCGAAGAACAATCCAAAAATTCCACCGATAGAAATCACAAAGTCCAAGTCGGTTTTGACGGTCCTTCGGAAGTAGCGCTGTGAATTTCCACTTTAAAGGCTGATATTCAAAACTTGCATTTAACTTACATGCGTTGGCAGTGCTAGCATCGAAACACTGATGTCTGTGCCTTCTTCATTTCCCATTTCTTCATTGGAGTTATAAATTACGCGGTATTCGTATTCTTCGCATGACGAGATGCATGAAGTGCAAGTCTTGCGGATTTCCGAGATTTTCATGAAGTTTTCCGTCAAGCACACGAGTCCCTTGAAGTTGCATTCGGGAATGTTGTATTTCGCTGGTCGAGGCATCAAGTGATGAGTGCAGTTGCAGAGATAAATCTGCGCATTGTTGTAGCAGTTCGTTTGGCAGGTTGAAAAACTGTAAAGATTGTAAATCGAGTCTGGTTCATTTTCCCAAGAAAATCGGCAGCGTCGGAGATTGATCGGAATCGTTGACACAGTTTCGTCGTTGACAATCTCGGTGACTTTGACGATAATGTCCTTGGTCGATCCCCAAAGAATGGTGTCTCGAAGATCTCGTTCACCGTATGCAAACGGAATGTCATTCGGGTGGTGGATGAAGATCTGAATATCTTCGGTGACCATCACTCGAAGCTTGCCAGGCCCGTTCTCGCGGTTGCAGAAAAGTTCTTTACCAAAGTTCGGTACAGTCAATGCGGAGTTGATCGTGTAGCAAATTCCAGTTTCAGTGGCTAGTGGTTGAAAACCATCACAACACTCGAAAACTTCCCCGTTCCATGAACAATTTTTTAAAAAGTTCTGGCAATTTGCACGAAACTTAGACAAAATGTCGGTGAAGTTGTTCGGACAGTTGACTTCGACGTCACACAACTCGCAAGTGTAACAAGCACCGGTGAAGAACGAAATTTCTGTCAAAAAGTCGTCGATGCGTTTATCCCTTTCATCGCCAAAGTATCGTTCACTTAAATCCCAGTTCTTCTCGCCGTTGAACACTTGGCACAGTGAAATGCTTGGGAACGACGTGTTGAATTCCAAATACGCGGAATCGATTGTGAACGCCATCGAACTGTCGCGAAACTTCAGAAACAAGTTTTGACAAATGATGACAAGTGGAATCACAAGCCCAACAGTCACAGACACATAGAAAAGTCTTTCGAGGCCCACCTCAAGTCTGGAACTTTGAGCCATTTCTGATTGAATGTCAGAAACGTTGTGACTGCCACGTTAATCACATCGACTTTGAAAAGGGTTGCAACGAACCATTTGCTTATCAAAAGCTTTTTATCTTTGGTTAGTGGAGTAAAGTGATTTTTATTGAGAAAATGAATATCGATTTAAAAAGCTTTGTTACAAACTTTGGAAGGTTAAATAGCATTGCATGTGATTTACTGGTCAAAATAAGTGTGATTTGGGAAAACTGTGGGACAGATTGAGCGGATTTGAATCGGAAAAACCTTGAAATGTCACTTTTCGACTAACTTTCTTCTAACCTGAAGAAGTCACTGCACTAAAATCCTGTTTAAACTCAAAATATTTCCATTGTTAGTTCCGTGCCGTCTTCATTGCCCATTTCTTCGTTGGAACTGTAGATGATCTGGTACTCAAAGTCATCGCATGACGGAATGCAAGACGGGCAGTTCTTCCGGGCCGTCGAAATGTTCATGAAGTGTTCGGTCAAGCAGGTCAAGCCTTTGATGTTGCATTCTGGTGTGTGGAGTTCTGGCAGACGTGGCATCAAGTGATGTGTGCAGTTGCAGAACTTGATTTGGGCCGCGCTGTAGCAGTTTATTTGGCAGGTTGAAAGACTGTAGCGGTTGTAGAAGGAATTTTTTTCGGTTTCCCATGGAAATCGACATTCTCTGGGGCTGGTTGGAATGGTTGGTCCAGTGTCTTCAGCTGGTTTTTCAATTACTTTGATGATGACATCTTTGGTTGATCCCCATAAAACAGTGTCTTGGAGATCGTGGTCACCGTAGGCGTTAGGCACATCGTTTGGCTGATGGACGAAAAGTTGAACGTCTTCAGTGATCATCACTCGCAAGCGGCCAACTCCGTTTTTGCGGTGGAAGAAAAGTTCATTTCCCGGCTTTGGCTTTGAGAATTCAGAGTTCATCGAGAAGCAAATTCCGGATTCAGTCGGCAACGGCAAGAAACCTTGGCAACAATCAAACTTTTCGCCGTTCCAAGAACAATTGCTTAGCAAGTCATTGCAACTAGCTCTAAATTTCGCAACGATATCAGTAAAGTTGCTTGGACATGCCACTTCCTTCTCGCATAGTTCACAAGTGTAGCAAGCACTCGTAAAGTACGAAACTTCAGTCAAAAAATCGTCAATACGCTTGTCGCGTTCTTCTCCGTAGTATAGTTCACTCAAGTCCCAGTTCTTCTCGCCGTTGAACACTTGGCACAATGAAATTCCTGGGAAAGTAGCATTGAACTCGAACGGAGACTCAACTTGAGTTTTCCGGTCGCGATACCTTTGAAGCAGCCTCTGGCAGAGTATGAGAAGTGGAACCGCCATAATGACGGCCACCACAACCCAGAAAAGCTTCTTCCAACACGAGTGGAGTTCTATTTTGTCCTGCATCACAGATTGAAAGTTCGAAACGTTATGACTTTTAAGCACAGTGACTGTTGATACTTTGGTGGTTGATTGTTTCCGGAAGCAGCGTTTTTATCGCAACTTGCCATCTTTGAAATTTCGGTAAATTACGCTTAATAGCTTTCGGTTTTTTACACGGGATAAACGGCATAGGTTAAAGAAATAGGAGAGTTTATGAATGCGTTGCAAGAGGATAACGATGTCACTTACTTGAATTTATCGAGATATTGGATCGCCTGTTGGGAAGGTTTTTAATAAATGCTTCGAAAACTAAGCGCAATCTCAATCAAGCATCTCTTCATATTCTCCACAACACCTGTTTGTAATCCAAGCGTGAATTTAAACGTTTTCCCGCAATTTGAACAAACAGACAACAAAGCAGAGTTTATCAATGAATTACGGTAGAAATTATTTTATAATTTGAGTTGACCTTGATTGATTGATTGATTTGATTGATGTAAGTTGGTGCTATTGACAAGTTCTTGTCTCCGCCCTACGGCCACCAATGAAGGTACCATCATACAGGCTTCGTGGAGAAGTCACCGCGTGCCCTCGAGAAACCCTAAAGCCAGCTCTGGTCATTCTTATAATTTGAGTTGACCTTGAAATTCATTAAATATTTTTTTCTCGTTCACTTCTGAATCATTCGAAAGTTGTAATAAATCGTCGACTTTTGACACTCGATTAATAAACACGCCGATAAGCAGCGCTGATTCTCAATTCACAGGAATCTCTCACAGTTCCTTTCTAAACTCCGTTTTATTAGAAAAGTGAAAGTCGAGACTAATTTTCTATGTTCAGAAACATAATCTGCCTTGCAGCTGCGATCGTTTGCCTAGCTTCAGCTTTTGTTCAAGCAGAAAATAAAAAGTGCGACGATTTTGACAAATATTCTCACGTATACAACAAAAAAACTTACGGTGATCTAAAAAGGTGCTGTGAGACGGATGAATCGACAACGATCACATCGGATGAAATCACGTTCTTAGCTGTGGATGACTTCACCGTTGATGGTGTAAGGTTTTACCATACTAAAAATTTGAGATTCCTGCCGATTAGGATCTACAAGTCGTACCTGAGCTTGGCCGGCCTTTATGCCGGTGGAAATTTTGTAACTGACAGGTCAATCGAAAGAATTTCTAAGAAGAATTTTCAGCGGTTGGAAAAACTTGATTATTTGTTCTTAGATCACAATAAAATGGAAAAATCGAAAGTGATACGTTAGAGGGTCTGAGAAAGCTGAAGGTTGTTAACTTGGATAAGTGAAAATACTCGCATGCTTGTTGGAAACTTCAACATTGTTTGTTCATCTCGTTACCGCAAACAGAGTACAACAGAATCCAGCAAATGAACGGAATGCTGTACGACGGACTTCTCGTCTTGAATTCCGTGTTTTTGTGGCACAATTCGTGCACTAACGACACATTTTATCACTACTTCGATACTTCAACATCCAAAGCGCAGAAATACGCAGAAAAGCTTTTCCCAAATTAATCAGAAATTAGTTCTAATTGTTCTTCTAAAATCAGTTAAGTTTTATTTGTTATTCATTTTAAGTTTTTGATAAATCAACAAAGTAATGTTGTTAGGTTCAAACAAGTTTACGTAAATAAATGAGAAAAATTAAGAAGTTTCTTCGACTTTCACTTCAGCAGGTCCCGGCTCAGCAGTTGTTTCAGCCTTTGGCTCTTCTTTCTTGACTTCGACGACGACGACGACTGGTTCTTTAGATTTGTCTTCGTCGCGTGGCTTCTTGTCCTTGTCAGAGTCTTTCTTTCTGTCGCTGCGTTCACGGTCACGGTCAGACCTATCGCGAGATTTCTCGTTCTTCGCGATGATTGGCGCCACGCGCTCGTTAATGGTTGTGAGAACGGAATAGTAGTCGTTGGCCTTTCGCTGTAAAGTTCAGATTTAGAATATGATTTTAATGAAATCACTTGAAATACTCACAGTCGTGCTGCTCAAGCTCGATTCCGCGTCTTGAAGCTTTCTCGACATCGATTTTAAGTCGGAATTGAGATCCTTGATCCGCTTTTCGTGGCGGCTGTTGCTGGTGGTCAAATCGCCGTTGTTTTGACGCAAATCGATCAAGATCTTCTCGGTGACATCGCGAGCGGCTTCAGCTCTTCGCATCTGCTCAAGAAGCTGCTGAACATTGACCAGTGAACCGTTGAACTGCACAAGTCCACCGTTTGAATCGATGTTGACGATTGCGCTGCTTTGTTCAACACTTGACGACGGCTTTTGCAATTTGTTTCCGCGTGCAAGTTCCGCAAGTTGTTCTTCCGAAACGCTTTCATACGGACTCAGAGCTGGTGCATCAATCAGACGATCCGTGAGCTTGCGATAATAGAACGAATCACGAGTCACGAACTTCTCGGCCAGCTTTCTGACTTGCGAACGTGACAAGTTGAGCCCGATTGTATAAAACAGGTCTTCGAGATCCTTTTCGAAAATGTAGCCGCAGTGTGTTTGATCGAAGTAGACGAACGACAACAGCAAATCGGGGAAGGCAGTGACGTATTTGGGACGCTCGACTTTCGTATCTTTGCCGTCTTTGCTGTCCTTGTCTCGTTTCGAGCGGCTGCGATCCGACCGAGTGGCCAAACTGTCATCGGAATCTTCCGGGTGACTTTTCTTGCCCTTTTTGTCGACATCCTTGGCGTCTTCTTTAGCTGCTTCAGTTTCTGGTTCCTTCTTGTCACCAGTTGCGACCTTGTCGTCTTCAACCGTTTCGCTTTCGCTGGCTTTTGCCTCCTTTTTCTTGTCATCGTCTTTAGATTCTTCCTTTGCCTTGACAGGCGGGAAGTAGTTGATCGCCTTGTAGATGTTGAACCCGAAATCGCGGGTCAACATTTCATTGAAAAGTTCGGCGAACAGCGAAACTTCGAATGAATGCTCCTTTGTGTCTTCAGGACGGTAGTCTAAGAGAACCGACAATGACATGACTGTGCAGTCGAATTTTCCGTTCTTCGCTGCCTTCGAAGGGTGGACGACGATGTGTGGATTTTCCGGCATTGCGTAGCGCTTCTCGATAAGCAAGCGTTCCTTCTCGTCGAGCTTCTTCGGTTCTTCCTTCTTTTTTTCACGTGGTTTTTCGTCTTCGCACTTTGTCGAATCGTATTCATCGATGACAGTCACTTCAGAAATATCCATTTCCGCGATGTTCATTTCCTGGTCAGTTTCGTCTTTTGGCTTGTCTGGCGAAACTTCGGGAACAACTTCTTCCGTTGTTGTCACTTCCTGTGACGATGGAACTTCAGATTCAACCATCTCAACGTCTTCAGCTTCTACGGCTTCACCGTTAGAAGATGACGGATCGGCTTCAGCAGCAAGTGCTTTAGTCAAGCATGCGACAAGATGGTTCTTTAGACCTGGTGGAATAGAAAGTGATTAGAATTATTGTATCTTCGATGATCACCGTCCAAGCATGCAAAATTTTCAATTCTTACCTTTCGACGGCAAGTTCCTTGCTTCAAGTTCAGCTCTCAACTCAGCCACCTTCATGTTCTTGGGATCCAAAAGTGAGAAATGAGTTGCGCCATTATCTTCTCCGCCTTCTGCAACAGTTTCATCCTGTAATTATATGAAAGCCACGTTAGTCCAATCGATATCTTGAATCTCAACGGTCTACTAAACAAAAAGTTTTTCTTTTCCATGTCAGAAAATTGTTTCATCGAGAAAATTTGTTTGATGAGTGGAAAACTTGTTAGGTTCTCCACTCGATGATCAGATAAGATTTGAGTTCACGCTCGATTCACGCTGCAATGTCACGTTCACAACTTTCACACAATTAAAAACTGAAGAAAAGCATTTTTGGTGGGATTGTGGTGGAAGGTTTGGAGTGATGAGATGCTTGATCCCTAAAATTTTGCTTGTTATTTGATCGCAATTTTCTTTCTCGTCTCAGAAATGCAAATTGTGAAGAAGTTCCAATTGATTTAGTGGAGCAGGAGTGTGTTAGAGAAGGACGTTTAATGGCTGGATCACACGAAAATCGTGAATGGAGAGCGCAAAACAAGATAGAAATCATGATCCAAGCAGTAAAAGTTGGTGATTAGAAGGAGAATGAGTTGAGAGAAAGTGATTTGAGGGTAAATCAAACTTATAAACTTCTGTTTCGGTTATCAGTGCCTTATCAGTTATGCTAGAATTTGGATTTACAACCACGGCTGCTGCTTCTGTCTGTGCTGGTTCTTGTTCGGCCGCGCCACTGTCTTCATCGGCTGTAACCACCTCCGCCTCATCAACCGGTTTCTTAACACTATTTATATCATCAACATTCTCAGCCGCTGCCGACGGCGTCTCCATGACTGCATCATTGTCATCGGAAATGGTGATGATTGGAATCTCCTGGGCTCCGTCATCGTCGGCTTCTGCTGGCTTTTCTTTCGATGCCAAAAAAATTTGCAACGCTTCTTTGTAGCGCGACTGCACGTCCTCCCACTCCAAGCGGTTCGGCATGATGGATGACGTGTCGGGCAGAAAGATAACAGTCGTTTCAATGCGAGCTGACTTTGAGGTGCCTCCATTTGAGGCGCCCTTGTCCTTCGCCTGTTCGGATCGTCGGTAATATAATTCTACAAATCGATACCTATTTTGAATGGGGGAGATGGTGGACAAATTTAGTTGTTTTTCAATAAAAATAAAAAAACGATTTTGGTTGATAATTAAAAGGGTTGCGCAGTAAGAAAAAATTGTCTCGAAATAGTCGTTAAAAAACATTAAAAAGTGAAGAAAAGAAACAATCAGGACGTTTATGGTTTAGTGAGCCGCTCAAACAACTCAAACAACTGAAAATACTTACGCGCGAGTGGTGAGACAAATTTACACGAGTCGCGATCGAACATCGAGAGTCGGAATGATCGATGCTATCGGACTCAAAAGAACACAAAACAAAAATAAAAATGGGGAAATCGATCGCTTGAAGCCATCTCAAAGGCAAGATGGTCGGCAAGGCGAAGACTTTTTGTTTTCGGGGGTGTCATGCGTGTGATAAGGAACTGTCTTGAAAGTCTTGATGAACAGAGACGGCCATATGCGGCCTTTTCGACTTACCACTGAGTGCAGTTGGACAAATCGATGCCGGTCAGGGCCTTGCACGTGCGGATCGCCGTGCGAATCAACACAGTTGAGTCGGATTGTGGGTTTTCACCTAAGAAATTGTTCAACAATTAGGAAATTCTCACGAACTAGGCTAAAAGAATCTCTCACCATCAAGTTTCTTCGACCAAGCTCCACCAATCGCCATTGTTTCGTTCTTTCCACGCAACCCAACCAAGAAATTGATCAGCCGTGTCGGGTGAACAAAGTCACGGTCGACATCTTCGAGCTTCTCAGTGTCTTCGGCACGAGCGAAGCACTTCTTGTAGATGTCTTGGATTGGCGGTGTCGACATCAGCATCACCTTTGCTGAATACAAATAGTCAGCATCCGGTGGGTCGAGAACGGCATCGATTGCGGAAAGTGGCGCAACCTCCTTGCTCATGACATGGAACGTGCATGTCTTGCTGATCGAGAACGGAGCGTTCGCTGGGAAAGCTTTCGTCCACTTGACGCCGCTGCTGAAGAAATCAGAGGGCACGTACAAGTTCTGGTAGCGCTTTTTGATCTCGACGATGTCGGCAATCGGGATTGTCAAAGAGATTTTCGGGATTTGCACCATGTAGCGCGGGACGACACGGACTCGTCGCCGCTTTGGTGAAGGCTTGCGAATGGGACTTCTCTCCCGTTGCTCGAGGGACTCACGTGGGCGATGAGATCTTTCTCTATCCTTATCGCGGTCATCTCGTCGGCGCTTGCGCTCGTTTTCCTCCTGCTAATTGAATCAATGAACTAAGAACTGGGCCAAGTGTGATTTTATCGCAAAAACTTACATCGTTGTCACGGCGATCTCGAGATCTGGGGCGTCTCTCCGGTGACTTGCGTCGTTCGGGTGAATATCGACGGCTCCTGAATGAATCCGAGCTGGGCGCATCTCTCGGGGGAGGAACTGAGCTGTAGCTCTTGTTGCTCTGCTGCATGCCTCCCGAAACTGGGCTGTTGGTATTCGGCCGAGGCAGCACTTGAACACGAGTGGCGTTCCACTTGAATGGCATGTTCTGGTTGTAAGTCGCTTCTACCAGAACATGATCGCCGACTTTCGGCTGGAGTCCCTTCACACAAACGTTCTTGTGAAAGAGAACTTCCTCGTCAATGAAACCGATCTCGTTTTGTATCTTGCTGACGACTCCGGTGCCCGAGAACACCTTCTGGTTTGCGTTGTATTTCGATTGTTGTTGTTGCTGAGCTTGTTGGTGCTGCTGCATGCTTTGGTTAGCTTGCTGGGAACTCGGCTGCTGTTGAAATGCCATCGGATTGACACGTGCTGTCGGGTATTGAACCGTCGACACTTGACTGACGAGCTGATTCATCTGCATCATGGGCTGAGCATTTGCAAATCCCAGCTGCTGGTTCAAGAATCCGATTTGGTTCAATTGCTGTAGGTTCATCTGCTGCTGAAAGTTGGGTAGATTCTTCTGCCACGGGGGGTTCTTTTGAAAGCTCATTTTAGCTGTGATTTATCGTATTTATCGTTTTCCGGATAATTTTCACTCTTTGAATAAAACTGAGGTCTTCAGCCTTCTGTCTTCAGCCTTCTTTGACTCAGCCTTCACTCGCGTGGCGCCATCTGTCGTACTCCAAGTTTTATTTGCCACCAAAAAGCAATCGTTTTCTAACAAATCAAAAAGAAATGGATGAAGAGCCTAAAGTAGACCATGAAAGCAGCGAGGAGGAGTGGGTTGGGCCACTTCCCTCAGAGGCCACGGAACCGCAAACGAAGAAGCGCAAAGTCTTGCATTTCGAGAAGCTGTTCCTTGAGAAGTGAGTTTGCGGCTTTGTTTATATCCGAAATTGACAACAAATCTTTTTAGCTTGCCAAACTCCGAAGCCTACGAGAAGTCGTTTATGCACCGCGACCAGATTTCTTACGTTGTGTGCACGAAAACCGACTTCATCATCACGGCTTCTTGCGATGGTCACGTCAAGTTCTGGAAGAAGATCGAAGAAGGAGTCGAGTTTGTGAAGCACTTCCGAGCGCATCTTCTTCCGGTCACTTCCCTGAGTGCCAACGCCAGTGGAAACCTCGTTTGCACGTCTTCAGTTGATAAAACCGTGAAGATTTTCGATGTTGTGAACTTCGACATGATCAACATGCTCAAGCTCGATTTTACACCGAATTGCACGTGCTGGATCTTCTCAGCCGGTGACACAATTCCCTGTCTAGCTGTGAGTGATGCCGACTCACCGACAATTAAAGTGTTCGATGGTCAAGGCACGAATACTCCAATCCACGTCATGGAGAAGCTGCATACGAAGCCGGTTACGGTGATTTGCTACAACGCTCGCTTCGAAACTGCGATTTCTGTCGACAACGCTGGAATTCTCGAGTACTGGCAAGGTCACAAACAAGACTACGCATTCCCAGAGAAAATTGTGCAGTTCGATTCGAAGCTGGATACTAGTCTTTACGAGTTCGCCAAGAACAAGACCGTCGTTGCTGGAATTGCTGTATCCGGAGATGGCAGAAAGTTCGCGACAATCTCGACCGACAGGAAAGTTCGAGTTTTCCAATTCCTTACCGGGAAGATGACTAGGGTTTATGATGAATCTTTGCCGAGAATCGCGGAAGCCCAACAAACCTCTCACGCAATCCCGAATATGGAATTCGGGCGGAGGATGAACAACGAGAAGGACATCGACAAGACAGATTCGTTGATGTACAGCAACATCGTCTTTGACCTCAGCGGGCACTTCATTTTGTATGCAACCATGATCGGAATCAAGCTGATCAACATCGAGACCAACAAATGCATCAAGATTCTCGGCAAAAGTGACAACATTCGACCTCTCAACATCGCGCTGTTCCAAGGCAAGGTCAAAAAATCAACTGCAGCCACAACAGTTGAGCAAGAAGGCAGTGAAAATCCAACGATGGCACTGGCTGTGAACGATCCAATTGTCTTCTGCTCGGCGTACAAGAAGCAGAGGTTCTATTTGTACAGCAAACGACTTCCTTCAGACCTGCAAGACGTTGATCGCGATGTGTTCAACGAACAACCATCGAAGGAAGACATTCTCGCCGTCACCGAAAGCAACCCTGTGCAAAAGATCTTCGAAAACGCGGTGATCCACACAACGTTCGGTGACATTCACATGAAACTGTTCGGCAAAGAGTGCCCGAAGACAGTCGAGAACTTCTGCGTGCACAGCAAGAACGGTTACTTCAACGGTCACATCTTCCATCGCGTCATTAAAGGCTTCATGATCCAGACTGGAGACCCGACAGGCAGTGGAACCGGAGGAACATCGATTTGGGGTCACGATTTCAAGGATGAGTTCGTGTCGACACTCAAGCACGATCGTCCTTACACAGTCTCGATGGCGAATGCCGGCGCCAACACCAACGGAAGTCAGTTCTTCGTCACTGTGTTGCCAACACCTTGGCTTGACAACAAGCACACCGTCTTCGGTCGCATCTACAAAGGCATGGAAGTTGTTCAGAACATCTGCAATGCGAAAACCAACCCGAAGACCGACAAACCCTACGACGAGATCAAAATCATTTCAATCAGCTTGGGATAAACGACTTGGAAGTTTAATTTTGACGAAAATAATAAAATTCAATTTATTCTTAGAAATCTTCAAGGTTCTTGTTAGGTATCGGTACAATCGGCTGTTTTTTCTTGAGCTGTCTGTAGAGATCCACGGCGTTTTGTTGCGCGCTTTCAAGTGCCATCCGTGTTGAGTTCGGAAGGTTCTTGCGTTTGCCCTTCTTGTCGATGGGCCCTTTGATGACTTTCATTGTTGGCCTAGTTGCGACGAAGATTGGGTTCGACTTGGCCACGGCGGGCGCTCCTGGCTTCATTATAGACGATAGAAGAAGGTCTCGTGCACCCGGTCGAGGGACTGTGTCGGTTTTAGTGGCTTTTCTTGGTTTCACAAGGGTTGGAGGAGCCAGAACTGTTTCACCGAACTTTATGTCTTCGTGCTGGTATTCATCAAAGTTCCAGACTTTGTCATCGCTTTTTGATTTTTTCTTGGACAACTTTTTCATCTTGAGTTTTTGAAGACTCGTAAGCTTCACCGGTTCGTCCTCACCAGCAAGTTTGTCTGAAAACTTCTTCTTGCCTGACTTAGCTTCGGACCGTCTTTTCTTCATCAGCTCCGCGATTTCATCTTTCGGCTTTTTTTTTAGCTTAATTTCGCCTGTTTCCTGGTTTCTGACAATGTCGACGTGATATTTCGCTGCAAAACCAGCTTCAACTCGTCGCTGGTGGGTGATTCGATTGACACGCTTCAAGAACTTGTAGTCTGTCTCGTTGGCGTTCTTCCGAATGCCTTCCAGGTCGATTTTCGTTGTTCTGAAATCGTCGTCAACGGATTTCATTTCTAAAAATATTTAAATTGATTTGCAGAATTTTTCATGTTGATTTCTTACGTTGCTGGGGTTTCTTGCTCGTCTTTGCAGATTCTTTAAGCTTCATGAACGACCTGAACCGCTTTGAGACTTCCTGTTCCTGGAAGTCTTTCGGCGGATTGTTGATTTTGTCTTTGATTCTAAAATAATTTCAAGTTTAAAGGTAAAATCGATGAAAGCAGGAATGAAACTCACTTGGCTTCACGCTCCTCGCGTTGCTTGATTGGATCTGTGACACCGAAGTGACGTTTTGGTAGTGGAATCTTGCGCCCCATCTTAAGATTCTACAATTTCGTTTCTTCACTTGAATTCGCACGTTGTTTTGTTTTGTTGTGAGGGAAAATAAATAATTTCCCGAGTGTGTGCATTAGTCAGTCGCCGCTGAAATGACGAGTCGTTTGCTAGTGTCAACAAAAAGTTCGAACTTCTTGTAGCAAATAATAAGAAACATGAGTGGATACCGTGGTAGGAACCATAAGAACAATTACAAAGACAATGCTGAACGTCTCAGAGACAAACTCAGCCAGAATCGCCAAGCCGGCGAAGGAACAAGCGAAGGCGCGAGCTATGCAAGACATCCGCCAGGCTTGAAAGGCAAGGACATTGGACTTTGGTATCGAAACCAGCAAATTAAGAAATCCTCCGATCGACCCAGACTGGTAAGCTGACTTTGAAATTCGAAGGCAGTCAATAAAATCGCGAAATTCCAGCTTTCAGGTCCGAACATTTCGCTCCCGCCAGATAAACTCGAGCAAATTCAACAAATTATCAAACTGCAAGACAGTGCAACAGCAGTTGATCCAGAATCATCTCACTTCCGCAATCTGTTCAGTCAATTCCTTAAACGAGACTTCCTCGAGGTGCTGGAAAGAGAACGACCACTGCAAGTTGAAGACTCCGAACTCGATGAACAGCTTCAAGAAGAATTCATGAGCAAAGCGATGTCGGAAAACTATGTTGACATGCTGGAGTTCCGACAGAAGCTGCCAGCCCACAAACACAAAGGTGACATCATTAAATTGATCGAGAAGAACCAGGTTGTGCTAATTGAAGGCAACACTGGATGTGGTAAGACAACTCAAGTGCCTCAATTTATCCTCGACGATGCTCTTATGAACAACAAAGGCAGCAGAACGAGGATTCTCTGCACACAACCGAGAAGAATTGCTGGTAAAGTTAATGATTATTCAACTGTTGGGCTGAAAACTAATACTTTATTAAAACAGCAATGTCAATCGCCGAGCGTGTTGCATCGGAACGAGCTGAAAAACTTGGCGTGTCTGTCGGCTACCAGATTCGCCTGGAGAAATTTGCACCACGAAGCTCTGGCAGCGTCATGTTTTGCACAACTGGAGTCTTGCTGAAGTTTTTGGAAAGCAATCCAGCCTTGAACAACTACAGCCACATCATCATCGACGAAATTCATGAAAGAAACGTTCAGATCGATGTTTGCCTCGCGCTTATCAAACAGATCATCCAGAAACGCAAAGACCTAAAAATAATTTTGATGTCAGCGACTCTCAACGCGGAGACATTCTCGAAATACTTTAACAACTGCCCGTCAGTTCACATCGAAGGCTTCACGTTCGGAGTTCAGGAGTTTTTCCTCGAAGATATTCTTGAAGAAACGCGCTTCAACGGTTTCAAAGCGCCGGCGGCTAAGAACGAACCAGTCTGGTTGAAATACACAAAGAAACACAAGACAGAAAACTTCGATCTCGTTGTTGGAAACTACGCAAGGTCATTGCATGACAGGTATTCATCTCAGACCATCAACACACTGTTGAATCCTGACACTGAGAAAATCGACATTGATTTTATCCAGTTTCTAATACATCACATCTCGTATACGAAAGGCGATGGAGCGATTCTCGTCATCCTTCCCGGCTTCACGACCATCTCCAAGTTATTTGACAACCTGAAACGCTCGTGCGAGTTTGCAGACGACAAGTTCGTGATCTATCCGTTGCACTCGTTGCTGACAGGAAGCGATCAGCGAAGCATTTTCATTAGACCACCGCAAGGTGTCCGCAAGATCATCTTGTCAACGCCGCTTGCAGAAACCAGCATCACAATCGACGACGTCGTTTACGTGATCAACGCGGGGAAAATGCGAAAGCCTTACTTCGACTTTGTTAAGAACGCGAAGGTCTTTGAAGACGAGTGGGTGACAAAAGCTAATGAAACCCAGCGGAAAGGTCGAGCTGGCCGTGTTCAGGAAGGTTTTTGCTATCATCTTTACACTCGCGGTCGTTCAAACTACTTGGAACCATTCGAGAAACCAGAAATCCTGAGAACCCGTTTGGAAGAACTCATTTTGACAATCAAAACAGTCAACGTCAAGAATGTTAAGTGGTTTGTATCAACTTTCATCGAAGAACCTAGTGAAGAAGTCATCGACAGCAGCATTACGACTCTCCAGCGACTTGGAGCTTTGACCGAAAGCGAAGAATTGACGCCTCTGGGACTTCACTTGTCCCGCTTGGCTGTCTCACCACAGATCGGAAAAATGCTTTTGCTGAGCTCCATTTTTAGCTGCTTCGATCCAATGTCCAGTATCGCGGCTGGTCTCTCGTTCAAATCGCCTTTCTTTACCGTCATGGGCAAGGAAGAACTTTGCGACAAAGCAAAGCGAAGTTTTTCCAACAACTCAGATCAGCTGGCTGTAGCTAAAGCAGTTCACGCGTGGAACAGCGGTAGCCAAGGGATGTCAAAGCGTGACTTCTGCTTCAAGAACTTCTTGTCGTACACGACTTTGAATATGTTGAACCAGTTAAAATCACAATTTGCGCAATCTCTGCATCTGTCGAAGTTTCTGGTGGCTGCAATGTGCAATTCCAAGGACAGCAATCGAAACTCCAAGGATGACAAATTGCTGCGGGCTGTGATCTGCGCTGGGCTTTACCCGAACTTGGCGCACCGACTCGTCAAAATATCCAGAAACCGACGCTTCGACATCATCAAGACTATCGAATCACGCGTTAAATTGTTCCCGTCGTCAGTCAACAACGACAACACCTGTGCTTACGATCCGGGCTTCATGGCTTACCTTGAAAAGCAGACGCTCAACTCGAAACCGTTCTTAACAGAAACCACAGCCAACGTTGGTCCATTCGCTATCTTAATGTTTGGAGATCGACTGAACAAGAACACAAGCTATGGAAATTCCTACCTGTCAGTTGGTGACATCGCCAACTTCAAGTGCGATTCTGAAACTGCCGATGTGATAATTCAACTCCGCGATGGCTTGAACCGTCTTCTCGAAGACAAAGTAGCAGAACCGTCCCCAATCGACTGGGAATCGCCCGAAGGAAAGCTTTTAAAAGCAATCATCGAGTTAATCTCAATCGACGGGAGAAATTATGCTTGGGATCAAGAATCGGGTGGCGATGAAGACGAAGATTAGCAATTGTCATGGCGAGTTTAGGAAAAATAAAATTGTGACGAAGAAAATGTCAAGTGTAGCAGCATTAATCTTGTCCCCGGTGGCATTTTCCTTCTAATCCTTGGCGATAATTTTCAATTGGCGGCTATGGTGACGAACAAATTTTCTTGCCGACTTCTTTCAGAGTTGAAGTGAATTTTCAGCAATGAAGACGTTGCTTTTGAGTCTTCTGGTTGTTTTTGTGATTGTCAGATCAAACGCATCAGAGAATTTTAAAAATGTTTTCTATGACAGGCTGGATATGTTGTTGGACTACTGCATAGCAAATCCAGAAACACTTGATTCTGGTACAGTGCTTGGAGTGCTGTTTGCTAAGGGCCAACTCGAAAGGCATCCAAAAAGACAGAACGTGGTTCAATTGATTCGGAAGAGTGTGAAATTGGAGAATCAGTTCCTGAAGAAGCAGCAAAAGCCAACAATTTCGAATGAAATAGTTCACGAGCTAATAATGGATCCATCAGTTCTCCGGCTGCACGTTGGAATCAAAAACCTGCAACACGATGACAGAAATTTCGATTTCGCAACACTCAACCGCTACATCAGACTTGTGAACGACGAACGCAACCTTCCAAATGGAGTTTCTTCTGATAAGTGTCTCTTTGAGGTCTTCAACGGGTGTCAAGTCAGTCAAGAATGTTTTGTAATCGAAGATCCGCGGGCATCTTCATTTGGATATTCTCAAACTCACAAGCAAGTTTGTGTAAAATTATTTGAAATAGAATTTTAATTTCAACCATTTCAGACTGCTTTTCCATCTCTTCAACTTCGCTAAATGTGGAAACAAGAATTTCATGAAATTTTCTAACCATTTATGCACTGAAGTTCTTCACGAAAGCTCTTTCATCGTCGACAAACTTTCTGAACTCCCAGAACTCAAGGATCTCTTGATGGAACAGCTTTTTGTCTGCACAATCGCCGGCTTCCGTGAGTTCTTCAACGATAATTGGATTTCAAAAATGCTGACATGGCAACAGACGTCCGGCTGCTTCTCATACGACAGCTTCAACTGTTCAAGTCATATGAACGGTCTAGCAGCGGCTAACTTGGCTATTCTTGGAACAACTTTGGATGCTGAATGTATTTAAAAAGAATTTTAAAAATTCAAACGGTTTCTCATCCCTAAACGGAAATAAAATTTTACTTGATTGTCTTTTATTCTTTGGCACTAAGTAGCTTGCACATTAAACTTAACAGTAACACTTAGGATGCGAAGGAACTTTTGTGGCTCCCAATCAGAGAAACCCCGTTTTGAGGTTTCTCCGCCATGAGTGGCGAGAATTCTGGCTTCGATAGAGCAACATCAACTTTCTTATCAATATCACACAATTTGCTTTGCTTCAAGCAACATCGGCTGGTTATGAAGTTTTTGATCGGCATGAACATGATTTGCACAAGTCCTATCACAAGGAACACGACGCCCATCATTTGACCTGAGTGTGGCAGCGTCAAAATCGTTTTCACTTCGTTGGCGATGTCTTCTGACATTTTCACGTGCTGTTCAAACCACAGTATCGGCATGAATTTCTTTTGAATTTTTTGGTAGATCGTAATGGATGGAATTGGTTCGAGTAACAGGTTGATTTGGAAGCGAGCGGCTACTTCGAGTGGAATCGCAGTTTTCTAGAGAAAAATTTGTTATAGAGTTTCAGGTGAAAAATAAGCTACTTACTGGTTCAAAAGACATAAAAAATTGATGTTTCTCCTTGTCGGGCTTCATTCCTTCAACTTGTGCGAGGTAGAACGGATCGGCGTTGTAAAAATGTGGGAATGACATAAAGACGGGAGTTCCATAGCGACAGGAAGAAATGTTGAACAGCCCCGACGGAATGCACTCGCCGTTGCAGTAGCATTCGTTCTCGGGATACAAAGTTCCGTTGTCGACCGCCCTGTCACCGCCAATGAACTTCAAAGTTTTCACGCCGTGAATGATTTTCTCTTCTTCAAACTCCATCTGCACTCCGCGGCACATTTCAGGTGAAAAAAGTTCGACGGTTTGGTTTTTAGTAATGAAGGGATTGAAAAAATCTCCAGACGAGCCTGTGAGTTTGTTGCATTCACCGTCTTCAAAGTAGCTGGTTTCAGACTCGAAATTCCATTTCCTGATGTTCCCGATTCCCCTGATGTCATCGGTTCCAGTGTTTGCGTTGAAATCTCCAAGAAGCAGGCTTGAATCGTTTCGCTGTGGGAATTGAAACTAGGTCAAGGTCGTGCTAATGATAGAACAGCAGAACTCACCATGTAAAACCACCCAAATTTATTGAACGGAATGTCACCGGCGTCTAGCATGGGATTATCCTTAGCCAAGTTAATCATCGGGTCGTCGTACCCATCGAACAGCCACTCGCTAGCCTTTTTAGTCACGTGAACTTTCTGATTGTACATTCCGAAGCCTATCGAGACACCGCGTGCTTTCAGCCAACCCCAGTGCTTCGCTCGCGTAGCCGCTGACTAATTCAGATAAGACCAATTAATTACTTTAATCATTTGGCTTGAAATTTATTTCAAAAACAAACTGGGAATTAATTAAAGTCAAGCGGTTGTCCGACACGGGTCAGGTGAACTTGAAATGTATTTTGTGAAATATTTTTTAATAATCTTACGAGTGCAATGACGTTGACCGAAGTTATTGAGTCGTCGAGACGACCTTTGCTTTCATCAAACACAAAGAAGTACCGGCTCTGCTTCCGGTAGCTGACAGTCGAGTTTGCGTCGTGCCAGG
>JPYR01000018.1:51413-75435 GCA_000775305.1 Belgica antarctica
GTCGAAGTTCGGCTTCACCGACTTGTTGGTAAAGTCTTGCGGGTTGGTCCAGTTGAAGAGGTAGATGTCGAGGTAGAGTGGCTGTGGAGGTTCACTCCAGTACCCGTAACTTTTTGAGCCAGGCTTAAGGGCGATTTGCTGTCGGAATTAAATGAATCGACATTGAGAAATAGTAGGAAAAAAAATAACATCAGATGTAATAGAATTGAAGCATTCCAGTCCACGATTTGTGGACACTTTTAATTCTATGGCTTCTTTCGATTCCGATAGTGACAAATTGACAAAGACATTACTACTCAAGTTGACATGCGCAAGATCCAACATGTGCTACTGATTATCACATCGAAGAATGTCTCGTGTTTCCATTTCGTACCATTTCACGATTCGGTGGATGATTTTGCATAAAACTTTAAACTACCACCAATTTTCTGTTTTTGATCACACGCGCTGTAACCGAAGAATGGAACATGCAGGCAATTTAGAATAACCTTGATAATTTGTTTCTTCTTTAATGTTGAGTCTCAAAATCCCATCAACAGAACATCATTAACCGAGTGACAAATTTTCGGAGAAACATTGAAACTTTGAGGTGATGTTTACTTTACGATCGCTTTTATTAATCAAAGAATAGTCGTCGTTCAAACACGTGCCGATTCCGCACACTCCTATCATTAAGTTTTCACGACCTTTAAAACCATCTTTAGCTTTGTGTATTTTTTGTCACTTCTGATGTTTTCAATTTTAAAGAATTCCGCGAAATCAAAATCTTAAATAGCACAACATTCAATTCTTACCTTGAATAAAATATTGTCGAAGATTTGTGGCCAAAACAGCACCAAGATTACTCCAGACATCACACTTACGCTTCCGATTATTGTCATGATCAGCTGCCCATGTCTTTGGACAAATTCTTTGAACGTCATTTTAATTATTTTTACAAATTGATCACAATTTGATTAGTTACAGCAACACTTTCTGCACACACGAACTGCAGCGTGCGACTTTCTTTACAGTTTCACTTGTTCTGAGCTCGAGTGAACTTCAATCACTCAATTCCATTTTCGATATATCTCAACAACTTTGTTATCAGCCTGTCGACAAAAGTGAAATTATTTCTTTAAGTTTCGTTTGTCGATAGGTTCGTTATCTTATCGAGAGATTAAGACTAAAATTGAGACATGTTTGAAACGCCATAAATAAGTTCTTAAAAAATGTAAGATTTGTTGACTAAAATATCGTCAAGTTTTTTAGGATTTCCACGCACCGGCAAACCTTTTTCAACTGACACAGACAAAATGCGTGATTCAGGCAGATAAGAGCGACCTTTATCTATTTTTATTTGATCAGGCGGGTTAGTTTTATCTGAAAAGTGCGACAAGTTCGCACACAATCACACCGAAAAGCTACAGACGCTGGTAATGAATTATTACTGCTGCAAATGAACTGCTCTACGACACTTGATATAATCAGCAAAGTGCACTCGTAAATCGCACTAACCCGCTGGCAGGACAATTCAATTTAGTTTGATAAGATTAACGCTGATTCGATTAGCAGATTGGCGACCATGTCAACTCTTTCCGGCAAACTTTATTAGAATCTAATTTATGACTGCGATCAAACAATTCACATTCAATTTGCGTAAATCTTTTCAACCTTGCCAAAACTTAATTGTTTTCCATGCCAATTCCGAACTTGGCGAGTTCACTTTCTCCGTGCGTTATCGCCCGCGACGAATTGTCAACTGAATTGGATGGCACGGAACGAAAGCTTTAAATCGAAAATCGATTCGTCGCGGTGCAGAAAAAAAGTTCTGATAAATTCAATTAGACAACGATCAATACTGCTAGGCTGTTGATCAGTAATTAACGAATTATTCCACGTTGATTGATTTCGCTGATGCAATCTCCATATTCTCTGCAATAATTCCAGAATAGACTTTTAAAAGTAACTTGATTGTTTAATAGAAAAATTTGTGACTGCCTAGACCCGCGGAAACTTCTTAACTGAATCGGCAAGAAAACAAGTTTTGTGCAAAGTCACTTTTTATCCAGATGTTGAATGTTTGACATTTTATCGTGGAACCACTTAACGGAGATAAAATGTAGTGGTTCTACACTGTTCTGACTCATGCATGTTGCTGCGGCGTCACTCGTAAGCTTAGACAAGCTTGTGAGTGCGTGGTGCTGTCTCTATCGATTTAAGTTTATGGATCAATCAAAAAATAGTTTACCACTTTTTTCAAAGCATTTGAAAGTTCTCAAGGGGGTTGAACGATGGACACAACAACAAAACGGACACAAAAAACGCAAGGTCATGCAATGAAAAAGGAGTTGGGTAGAAGCAACAATCAAAAAATGACGACAAAAGAAACGAATTTGGAAAGAACACGTAAGTTAAGGTTCATCAACGTGAAATATTTCTACTGCCCGTGTGTCCAACTTGGAAGTTAACCGTGTTGTTGTTAATCATCCAATAATTGAAAATCATTACGAATTGTTTAATTTTAATATTCCAGTAAACAAAACGTTTAATCAAACTGTTTAAAAATTACTGCGCGTCTGCCCGTGCAAACTTATTTCCTGAATACATGTTTGCAAATTTATTGTTTCATATTTTCGGTGACGCGAAACCTGAGATCATGTCTGAAATACAACTACAAATAAGCCAGAAGAACAGCTTTTTTGCAACAAGTGGTTTGCATCCAGAACCTTCAGACCCTGACCATATTGGTTGGTCATCAACGATAATATGCGAGAATTGCTTGTTTTGAGACGAAAAGTAGCTTCAAAATATTTTTTTCGAAAAAAACTCCAATCAATTAGAACATCTCAAGCGCGTGTTTTAACACACCTGATGTTTCACATTCGTGGAAGGATATCGCATTTGTATAATCTCAGATAGTCATACAAGGTGGAAATGATGACGAAATATTTCATCATTCTTGAAACACGCGTGTGAAAGTTCTCAATAATTTAATTATTCGAGTACTTAAAGAAATAAAATGAAAAGTTGTCGCTAGTTTAAGTTGTGTAAGTAATTAGGACTTAACATAATCGAAGTTATCAATAATTTGCACTCAATATTCCGAAGTTTCAGATCTGAAAGAAACATTTAGTTCTGAATAAACATCCAAAAGATACAAAACCAACTGCAATTATAAGCTTTCACAAAGCTTAAAGCTTTTGCCTGAGCTTTTTAAGTTGAAAGCTCCAATAATCCAACAAAAAGTTGACAGGAATGCTTTGAAACTTTTTATGCAACCGATCCCTGCTAATCAATCAATAATTCACACGCCATTTCCCTTTGAAATTTCATCAGTCTTGGCCAGCTTATGGCTCAAGTTTAAACATTCCAAAAGAATAAAATCAAATTGCTCCATAACTTAATCCGTTTATAACTTTATTTTATATTGTCTTTCAGCTTGTGCAACAATGTAACAAATTTGTTTGAGTCGAATTGAACTCCAAGTCACTCAAGTATTTATTTCTTAAGCATAGGAAATGTTTCAGGTAGATTTTCTGTCTGAGATTCAGTCTTTTTGTTTCCGATGGACGTCATATTGTAGCCGTCGGGCTTTTGAGACCATGCTGTGAACACCACGGTCAAGCCAATGATAACAAAAATCAATCCGACAATCTGTCCGGCGATCGGTAAGGCAAGAATCAGCTTCACAATGTTCCCGATGTTTTTTGACGCGACGACGTGTTGCTCAAACCACAGGACCGGCATGAACTTGCGCTGCACGTTTTGGTAGAGGTTGAAGCGTGGAATCGGAGTCACGAGAAGGTTGAGCTGGAATCTTGCGGCTATTTCCAGTGGGAATGCAGTTTTCTAAAGCGAAAATTGTTTGGATTTGACTGACGTTCAAGAAAGGCTACTCACTGGTTCAAATGACATGAAAAATTGATGCTTTTTCTTATCCGGTTTCATTCCTTCAACTTGTGCGAGGTAGAACGGGTCGGCGTTGTAAAAATGTGGGAATGACATGAAGACGGGAGTTCCAAAACGACATGAAGACACGTTGAACAGCCCCGACGGAACACACTCGCCGCTGCAGTAGCATTCGTTCTCGGGATACAAAGTTCCGTTGTCGACTGTACGATCACCGCCGCTGTATTTAAAGGTTTTAACACCGTGGATGTCTTGTTCTTGTTCGAAATCCATTAGGACACTGCGGCACATCTCAGACGAGAACACAGATACTGTTTGGTTCGTGGTCATACCGGGTGGAAAGAATTCTCCGGCAGATCCTTGCAGCTCACTGCACTGGCCCTTGAAGAAGGTCGTGTTTGACTGATAGTTCCATTTTCGCAGTTTATCCACTTTTGTGACGTCATCGGCGCCGGTGTTTGCATTGAAATCGCCAGTTAGTAGACTCGAATCGTTTCTCTGTGGGTTGTAAAATTTGTTGTGAAGCATATTGGCACATTTTTCGGTGATTTGTTTAGCACTAATTAAAGCACTGGACTGGTATTCTCACCTGATAAAACCACCCGAATCTGTCAAATGGAATGTCACCAACGCCAAGGATCGACGCAATGTCCTTGGCCACTTTTATAATCGGATCATCGTATCCTTCAAACAACCACTCGCTTGCGGTCTTCGTTATGTGCAGTTTTTGTCCATAAAACGCCAAGCTAAGTTCCACACCTTTCACTTTCAGTATGTTCCAGCTACGTGCTTGAACAGCTGATGACTGTAATTTGAATAAAAAAAATCATCTCAGCTGTGAAGTTCATACACAAACAAACGTTACTCACGAGTGCGATCACATTGACTGAAGTTATGACGTCGTCGAGACGGCCTTTGCTCTGATCAGGCATAAAAAAGTACCGGCTCTGCTTCCGGTAGCTGACAGTCGAGTTTGCGTCGTGCCAGGTCACGTTCACCTTCTGTGGGAACTCTTGGAACCTGAACGGACCGATCTCTTCGAAGTTCGGGTTCACTGATTTGTTGTTGAAGTCTTCCGGGTTGGTCCAGTTGAAGAGGTAGGTGTCCATGTAGATTGGCTGCGGTGGTTCTGACCAGAACTTGTGATACAGCGAGCCGGGACGAAGTTCAAGTTGCTGTGATAATTGAAAAGACGTAAATTGAACTAATTTTGCACATCTTCTGAAAAAAATTGGTGAATCATAGCCACACGCGCAGTGTTATCAGTTTTAGGCACCTCTAGGCTGCTGCAAATGTCAATGAGTCAATTTTTTTGACTAATTCGTGAATAACGAATTAGAAGCATACGACGCATTTTCGCCTAAACTGTGCCGATGACCAACGATAGTTTGTTTACAAGGACAATCCACATTTGATTCGGTTTTACTCCAATTTCCACAACGATTTGCGCTGATTACACAACGAAATTTTCATGTAAAATCACTCAACTGACCTTCAGTAACATGCAGTCAAAGAACTTGGGCCATGCGACGACAAACAGCACGCCGATGATTGCCACCAGTCCTCCGACTAAAATCTTCCACACTTTTATATCACTTTTTGCTTGGTTTTTCATGTTTTGATTATTTTTTCTCGACTGTTTATCGATTTTTTTCATTCAGTTTTCACTTTTTCGTCGCCCTTCACAACGTCTGCACCGAAAACAAGCAAATTATTTTTAGAATAAGGCAGCAATTCCGTTTCCTATGCCGTTCGAACGGAATCACGAGTACAAATATCGGCAATTCATGTGAACACGTGCTTTTATAGTTCTGACAAATAGATTACGACGACGCTGCATCGGAATTTTCCGACTTTTAAAACAATTGCAGCTGCACTACGATTTGTCAGCATTGATGACTTGCTAAACGATCACAAATTAAGTCTAAAAACTTGACTTAGGCGCTACTATAATAAATTGGGCTGCTTTATCGAATTTATATTCATCTGCTCACGTCCAAATTACATTTCCGACTGACACTGAAACACGAATCTATTCAAGACTTTTAATTGAAAGCGAAAAAAGTTTTTTGTTCGTTTTCTGGAGAACGACGAAGAACAAAAAGTTCTTCTGTTGAATCAAAACTGCTGACCATCTGAATCGCGTCGGTTTTGTGGGTCACTTAAGAACTTAGCAATTTAACACGGGAAGTCAAAAATCACCCGATTAAAGTAATGTATGAGCTAGAGACTGATGAATGACTTTAGTGACGTCAATTGTCATCGGCTGAGATGTTGAGTCGCAGAATTCTGCCCGTCAAAGAATATTCTTGGGATTTTTTTTAATCAAAACCAGTTAGAGTCTACATTGGATTTTTTGACCAGTATTGTATTAGTTGACCAATATTTTACCGGGCACTTTTCTTAAGAACCACTCAACTTAAAGACTTCGTTTTTTTACTGAAAGAATATTAAAGGTTTTTATATTCTTTCAGTAAAAAACTCAAGTCTCCAATTCTCTAAGTTCTTAAGAAAAGTACCCGAGAAATGTACAACTATTGCGATACTGGTCAAGTTTTTTCTATTGATTAGTAGGGTTTATGTTTAAACAAAATTGTTTCTACAATATTTAAATAATTCGACTTTAATGTTTGTCAAATTGCGATTGTACACAATCGCGATTGTTTGGAAATTTGTTTGATAAAAAAAATTAACGAAAAATTAGCCGGAGAACCAACAAATTAACGGGATTGTTTAAACAATTTGCAAACCCTATTGGTTAGAACAGCCTTCATTTCAATTTCCGTAGGATTTTATAATTTTAATTTGCAAGGTGCTTGTCTACGACATGGTCACTGACATTGAAAACTTCTTTAACGCAATTGAAAATGTTTGAAGTTCGTTAACATATACTGACTTCTACTGACCGCCTAAGGGCATCACCTACAAACAATCCCCATGACAGCTACAAAATGTCATTCTACCTAGACAAAAGGCAGGCTTACTCTGGAGACGTCAATGCAAACGTCGAGAAGAATGGAAAATAAAGGGAAAATCCTTTGCAAATCATTGCTGATAAATAAATAAATAAAAAACACGTGCCTCAACAAAAACTGGTAATACAAAACCATACTTGCAGTCTCCCACTTTTACAAACTGGGATTCAGACAACTGAATCACCGATTTCAATTTTAGATTCCGATAAAACTCCTAAATTGAATTAATTTCCGAAAGATAGCTCGAGTTATTTAAATTTCAAGGTTGTGAAGCGCGGAGCAACACATAAACAGAAAGTGGATCTGCTTTCGATACTCTTGACATCTTCAATATAAGTAAGTTCAGAAATTCTTGCAAATTTATTCATAATGATTGCACAACCCGAACGTAACATAACATTTTGATTTGCCTTTTGGCTGCTAGCTCATTTTACTGAAGAGTTATTCGGACTCGGTTGTACGCGTTAGCGACAACACCGCGTAAGTTCCAAGTGTTCTTGAACGTTTCTGGCTGGCAGTTGTAGTTAGAATCAACGGCCTTGGACCAAACGTCGATGGATTTCTGGTTATTTGCGATCGGAACCTTGGCTGTCCACAAGGTCCAAGCGTAGTGACGGCCAGGACCGACGTTTTCACCATCAGAAAGTTGCTGCAGATCAGCAGTGATCCAGCTCTTGCCCTGATCACCAGTGACGTCAACGCGAATGATTCGATTGCCACCGCCTGAGTAGGCGTAACCCTTGACCTCGATGTGTCCGTCAACGATCTTGACTTGGTTCTCGAGTGGGTTGGGCGTGCAAATTGCAGAAGTGACTGGCATGTTCTGGATCGCCGGTGCCGTTGAGAAGTCGACGTTATCCCAATCGGTGCTGGGACTAAAAGCTTTATAATCGTTTTGCTGCCAATGCGAGTCAGACTCGTTCTTCGACACGGTCATCTTGCCGAGCCATTTCAAGTTTCTCGCGCCGACCACGCCAGGGACAATAATTCGCAATGGAAACCCGTGATCACGAGTCAATGCTTCTCCGTTCATCTCGTAGGCAAGAATCACGTCACCTCGCGGATCCATCGCCTTCGACAGTGGGATGGAAGCTGCGTAAGGCGTGCTGGTTGGGTCAGTGTCGTATCCTTCGAGGATGAGATGGCTGTGTTCGTCGGACTTGACTCCCATAGCTGCCAAAAAGTCACAGAGACGGACTCCTTCATAAACTGCGTTGCCACAAGCTGCAGCACCCCAGCCGAGCCCGCGAACTTCCTTGACTCCGTGCATCTCTGACCGCCGATTACCACCACACATCACGACAGCGACAACACCGGTTTTAGGGAACTTTGTTTGGATGTCTTTCAACGAGAAATTTTTCTTCTTGCCAGTTGATTCAACTTCCACTTCGAGTTCATACTCCTCTGCTTTGATGTCTGGAACTGGCAAGTGATTTCTAACATAGAAATATTCAACAGGTGTGATGAAGTTCTCGACGAGAAGCGACAGCGGGGGCTCAGCGTTGAATGGAGTCACCGACTTCGGAACCAGCAATGAACTTCGTTTCGGTTCATTTGCATAAGGATCTCCTTGGTCCGCAACACTTTGCTGATCTTCTGCCTTCAGATTACCGATTCGGTAAGTCTCGAGCAGGTCGAGAATCTTCTGCTCCTTGTGGAACTGGTAAGTGTGCCAGAAAGGATCCATTGCGGAGCCAGCTCCCAGCATGATGTTCTTCTTTGCCCCCGGATGTTCTGGAACGAACTTTGTGATGTCGTAAACGCCGATACCGAACGTCACCCAGACACTTGAGTTTCTACGCAGAAATAAACAGTTTAAATATGAACAATTGGCAATAAAGTACCTCGATGCTTACTCATCGGAATGCTTGGAAACCTCGTCAGCCGAGTAAGTCGGCAAATCCTGTCGCGCGGTTTCATGTTTCTTCGATTCAATTTTTTTCGCGCACTGTGTTTCTTTTAAGTGGTCTGTAATTGTAAAGAAATCGTCGCTGGGGTTAATCAATTGATAAGAGCAGCGACAAGCATATATTTAGAGCGCGAGACATATGTTCTTATCAGTTTAATATTTTCGGTGCCGATAGTCGTGAGATTACCTTGAAGCAACCAGATGCCGGTGCCGACGATTGCTGCACCAGCAACTGCGTAGAAAGCTGACTGGCTGCGAGATTCTTCATGTGATGCCTGATGGAAGCCCCGATTAAGCACTGATAGATATTTGGGGCTGCAGACGTGACTTTTAACATAAAAAAGCTGATTTTTTGATCTGCAAATTTAAAATTGCTTAAATTTAAATTTTCAACCTTGATTCGAAGTTACTTCACCTTGCAATCGATCTTAACAACAAACTGGACATTTTGCAGCAGTGGTGATGCGTTTAAAATAATTAAATAAGCTCCTACACACTTTTTATAATAAGATTGGACTTTGTTTACTTTTACATTCCGGTTTGAAGATTGCGAATGTGTGTAAGAATTTTTGGACTTGGTAGCTAATATTTGTGTTTTAAAACGTCAGATCACAAGCTTCTTGACTCAAAAGTAGATTTAAAAGCTCCAAGTTCTTTAATAAAATTTTAAATTGCACTAATTAAGTTGAAAAGTTTAACAAGGAAATTTACCGGCTTTAAGAAATTCAACTTTCATTCGGACTATACTCGTCCGGATGAACCGATCTCGAGTTCAGCAAACCGTTCGGACTAAACATTCCTTTTCTTCGAGTTTTTGAAGCATTCACTTCACTGTGACAGAAAATAATTCAAAACCATGGGTTTCGCACGAGTTTGGTACGCCCACCCCAGAAATTACGGTCCAGGATCTCGTCACTGGTGAGTTCAGCCCCGAATCTGCCTTGCAGCTTTTAATTTCGGCGACTTATTCGCTGAAATACATTTCTAACCTGCATGAATCCATGATCATCAATTTTAATATTCCTTTTCTCCATTTCAGCCGAGCCTGCTCCAACAACCACGGTATCATCCGCAAATATGGCTTGGACTTGTGCCGTCAGTGCTTCAGAGAGTACTCAAAGGACATCGGATTCAAGAAGGTAAGTTCCGACCACAGATGACATCGACGACCGCAAACTAACATTCTTTATTTTCCCTTTTTAGCTGGATTAAGCTGAAGTCATCTCAGGCGGAACGAGTCAGCAGTAACGGAGTCAACACCGACAATGTGTTTATAAAGTGAAGCTGACATGTGAATAAACCAACAGAGTTCCAAAAACAAAGTTTTTACTTTACTTGAGAGAGCTTTTAATTTTGTTTCATCGCTTGATAACAAGGTTTTCTGTGAAATCTCTTATCCAACCGACGTTAAAGCGCTGGCTGAACGTCGTCAGTGCTGCCAGGATATTCCGCTTCGGTGGCCGACAGTGCTTGCGCCCTCCCTCAAGACAGCAGACGTTCGGGAAGCACGCCAGACTCGAGTTGCACTCCTTCGGGTACTTGTCGAACGCTGCTGGAGGCGGTGGTGTGCATTGGAAGTACTGCGAAAGCGACTCAACCGGGTATGCGATCTGACGACCCACCGGAAGCTCTTCTGGCTCTGTGTAGGAGTTCATGCAGTAGCGTTTGCGGCCATTAGGGCAGCAGATTCTTGGGAAGTCGCAGTTTTTGTCCACGTCACACTGCTTCACGTCCCAAAAACTCTCGGCAAGTTGATCTTTTGGACACTTTCGTGGTATTCCAAACAACGCTGAAATTGGATTTAATTAAATAACGACTCGGTGCTTTACTCCGACACTTACGTTCATGGTCGATGTCTTCTAAAGGCTTCTCAAGGCCCTCATGGCATCGCTGACTTCCAAACAGCTTGCAGCATCTGCTGTTCTTGCCGGCCTTCTCGCATTCTTTATTGCTTTTGCAATTGATTGGAAAAAGCTCGAACTTTGCCTCCCTCTCGGTTGGGCACAGGAAAACGTCTTCGTTAACATTCATGCGCTTCTTAATGACGCTCGTTGCATTTTTGTTTTCCGGTTTGGTTACATCGTCGTCGAGCATGTTTTGCCGATTAGTAGTTCGTGACAAGGGAATTCGTAGAGGTGTAGGCTTCTTTTCAGGTGCTGGGTCTGGAAACAAGCAAGCGAAGAGGAAAAGTTCACGAAAGTTTATTAAAACGACCGTCAAAGCAGGCGTAGTTGTTAACACATGCTGGAGGTGGAACTCGCGTGTTAAAAGCGAAACAAACATCGACCTCGCTCAGGACGGGAAATTGCGGAAAAGTAATTCAAGGCGAAGAAGAATTGAACAAAGATTAAGCAATTTGCCAGCCCAACGGCCCGAGAAAACTGTTGAATTAAGATCAGTTTCAATGGTTGTTGATAATCTTTCCGAGCTGTTAACATGCGCGACAGCCGTTTAAGGTGAGTTGTGGTATCACTTGAAGATCGACAATTAAGGTCAATGTTATCTTTTCATCGAAATGTGGCATTTTCATCACACGCCGGACCGTGAGTGCAGGAGGGAAAAAGTGAGAAAAAGTTTCAGATTTGATCATTTCAAAGTTCAAGTCGGCTTCAATGGAGGCTGTACGCGACATAAGTCACAAAGTCACTCAAAGGCTGTTTTAGTTGACACTTTTGGCAGCGCCCACGGTCATCTGGTAATTAATAACAATGGGATGACCCAAAAACCCTGACATTTCCCACGAATGCCCCCTAACGAGCTTTTTTGACGTCCATAAAAAGAATGAACACGGCACTAACAACACACCGCCTTGCTATTACCGTTTTCAAGATCCAAGCTGAGCTTTTTGTTTTATTGGCTTGTGCATGCTGAGCTTCAACTTAAAGTGTTCGCTTTGTAATTCGGCTTTGAGATCTCTTGAAATGTCGAAAGGCAGACGAAAACGCGAGTTGTTGGGCAAGTGCATGGTTGGATGGGGAGTAATTGGAGCGGCTTGATATTTTTTCTTCGCCGATTCGATCTCTTTCGTTCCATGCGCCGTAATTAGATTTTAATATTTTCAGCATTTCAAAGACACTTCTCGCTTGTTCGCGGTCGCTGAGTCGTGGCGAAAAGCGAGACGCATTCCTTCGTTTGTGTCGCACAAGATTGCGCGTCAATTGGGTAGACCCGAAGCAGATCGATCGTTCAAGTGCTTAGCACAACTGAGAAGAGTGACGGGGGATAGATTCAGCTGAATTTTTTTTCTTTTGAAATTTTGTTTTGAAATATCAGCTGGTAAATGCGTACTTTGATTGATTTATGCATTTAGCCATCACTGTCTGTCAGTAGCAACTGCAAATTGGCAACAAAAAAAAAAGTTATTCAGTTAAACCGTGTTTTTAAGGTTGCTTACAGCTGTTTAAGTGAATTGAGAGAATTTCGAAGTGTCAAAGCTGTTTAAAGATGGTGTTGCACTGGTGCTAACCGCAGCTTGATAAGCTTTCATGTTGTGACAGCTTTCTGTCAAAGCAATGTGTACTTTTTCAAACGGTTACATGACCTCTTGCGAAAGTGCCAACGTTTTTCAAACCGCAAACTTTCAACCGTGCCATTTTGCTCGAGTTTTAGCCATTAACACCTTTTGTTAACGCCTCTTTGTTGGTCGTCAGTAATGGAAGTTGACAACCTTTGAACTCCCTTTGGCGATGACTTTGTGATATTTTAGAGAATTTATGCCAGGCAAAGTTACCATGTGTTAGAAATTTTCCCGCCAAAAGCAGCTGACATTCTTTCATACCCAAACCCAGCAGGTTGCAGTGCGCTTCTCTCAGTTCAGCTTTATTTATATCTCTCTATTACACTCAACTATGAACTTCGATCCGATCATTGTTATGTAAACCTGCAGTGTTTATTTCTATTTCTCTCGGTCGGCGGAACCTTTTCTGTGGAGTTTCGCCAATTTGAGAAGATCGAAAAGACAAGAAGTTGAGCTGACGCATCGAATGCCAATCATGAATCTGTTTGGTCGTGTTCGAGGCCCAAGTGTACATAACACTAAGCATTTGTTTCTTTGCACAACAATTCAAACCCATGCGACGAGGCTTTACACTCGGCTGAGCTCGCTCGAAAGCTTCAGCCTTAACACGTTTAAGACATCGAGCGATAGGAAACCGCCTTCGACTGGCAATCGGGCGTGGAAACTCACTGAAGAAGAATTTCCTGATGTTGTTCAAGGTGCTGAAGATCAGATTGGGGGCCGGCGTTGTTGTTGTCGGTCGCGGATTTGCGGTCACTAATGACTCAGCTTTGTCACTGTCATTTTCGCCGATGGCGCTTGCCAAACTCAAAATTAAAACAACACAAACTAATTTCAGTTTCATTGCTTTCGATTTGCTTCGCTCGGACTTATTGTGGAATTTTTGAGGTTTCTTAACTTTCGATCAAGTCTATTTGCAAAAGTCTCGAGACACTGCTTAATGCACTGCTTAATCACGCGGTTCAAGACCGAACACTTGTTTGCAACGAGAATTTTACTGGCAATTTTATCGACTGGATTTGTGCGCGCCAGCGCTGTTTAACTAAATAAAAGTCGTTATGAGTCGAGCGCGGTTTGTTAGCGACATGCGATAATGAACTGACTGCGGCAACGTCTCGGGTCGAACTGAGCAATGTTTACGCTGCAGCTGAGTTGGTTTGTGCTCGCGGTTCAGGCTCGGCATACGAGAGATTTGTAAACAAACCCAAGTGGCTTTCGGTTATCAAGTTCACGGGCGGACGTCGGAGACGCTGAAAGAAAAACTAACTGAAGATGGATCAACGAGTTATGCCATTGGCCACTCGTTCAAGTGACCTTGTTCTGCCGTCCGTTGAATTATGATTTCGATTGCAACAGTTTTTACTTTCACTTACTTTGCTTTGCGTCGTCACACGATGAACTTTTCGTCGCTTGAAGTCGTGCGCATTTGAACTCGGCGATTTGTCAACATATTTTGGGTTTGTCAGGAAATCTTCAGATAAGCATAGCGCGGTCAACGCGTTGTTTAAACGAAGTGGTTTTGGAGCCTTGAAAAGAATCCCAGTAGGAAGTGAACGACGTAACGCATTGTGCTTGCAAAGACAAAACTAGTTTGGAAATAATGTTCTATTTTTAATTAAAGCACAGCCTGCCATGGTGTGGACGTAATGGACGATAATTGATCTTTTTTTGGTTCTTAACAACGAAATATGCATCAGTGTCGATTTATTTTCAACATCAGCTTGCTTGCGACTTTAGATTCGCTCAGAATTGTGTCTTAATGCAATCCCCATGAAAACCATTAACTTTTTGCTTGTGGAGGGCGTTTATGAAACAGAATTGCACTCACTTTTAATTGACGATTTTCGAGATTCATGAAAGAACTTGAGAAACTAGGTCAGATGCTTTTCGAAAATGTTCAACTTTGCTACATTTAAATAAACTGAAAATAAAAAAGTTGCCTTGTGAATCGAGAAACAATCTCTGCGTACATCTGAATGAAGTGTAAACAAAAGTAATATAACCAGCTTTTGAAGTTCACGGGGCCATTAAATCGCAAATTGATTGTTGTTAAAAATGTTGTGAAAATTCCACGAGAAAATTGTTTTATAAAGTTTAACTTATTTTGAAAATTTAAAAGTGGAAACACTTGAAATGTTTTGGAGGCGTTCAAATGTTTCCTAAATCAAGTTTTATTTCTTGGACCATGCTTTGTAGCTTCAAACGTTAAACAAATTTTTTGCAACTTCATCACGCTTTGCTGCTTTAAATTTTACAAATCTTTTCCAAATTTTAAAGCATTTTGATGAATTTTAGTTTTCAAAAAGGAAGTTCAAGGTCTTTCAAAGAAGTTTGACGCAAATTCTAAAGCAAATTGAATTTGCAGCATTTCTGCTGGTCAAACAAAGATCAAAAGCTTATGACGCTGTTGTTTCAGCTAAGGATGAGTTTTTCCTTGTGTTAAAAACTTCATTGTGCCGTGCGAATGATCATTTTGCTATCAGAAGTGCGTAACAATGTTACAAGATGAAAAATCTGATGTTTTGCACTACCATGCTTTATGGATAGCTGTACCACTAGGAAATTGAATTAGAGTGTGAAAAAACACAAAACATGTCAATGATTTACAATTTCTAACTCGTAACTTCAATCCTTTGAAATTTATGGAAGCCTCAACGGAACCTTACGACTGCAACTACTGCCACATCTGTAACATGTCAACCAGATCCGTCTTGTCACATCGCCTAACCGTTTTCTACGATCACAAGTTCAAGAAGACGAAATGTTCTAAAATCTCGTGGCATCATGAATGAGACTCTGTTCTCGACAATCCTATGAATGAAATAAAGTCTTCAGGAATGTTGAAAGCAAATTAACCCGCGACTTATCTAAAACGGAAGCTGCAAAGTCAATAGGAGTAGTTCCCATTGCAGCGAACAAACATCACGGATGAGATAACATTCTTCATTCACAATTTGCCCGCTGAACATGCCGCCACTCGGGAACTCAACTTTCGTTGATATTTGCACAGAAAGAAGGCCAATTAAATTGATTTAACAGCTATCCATTATTCCGACTCTAAAAAATGTATTGGAGAACACAAAAAACGAGAGTCTTAAACAAATATTTATTTTAAATAAACGAGTAGAATTAACATTCGAAAGAACGAGATGAGATAAACTTAAAATGAATTGAAGAAGTAATCGACGAAGAGAATGAAATATTGGAAAGCAATATTCCCGACGACTAAAAAGAAAAGATATTAATCTCTGCAAAGCAAGAAAATCTCTCACAAAAGCTTTTTTGCACAACGAGAAAAAACACAGCAAAATAAGGTGAATTTCAAATGGCTTGTCAATGTAATGAGATCGCATGTAAAAATGGTGCTTTCCATCCACCCGACACAGCAAATGAGAAAAGAAATCAGAAGAGAGATGAAAGAAAATGAGAAAAACGCTGAGATGATTATCAATCAACGTTAATTTCATGCGAATTTATTATGTCTCTATTTATGTCTCCATCTCTGATCTTTGTCATCCCGCGATTTTTCTAGATTTGAAGATTGGGAATGTGGGGAATTCCAGGAGTTTGAAGGTGTGTGAAGGGCTGGCTACATTTAGGAGGTTGTAAAGCAGTGGTCAAAGTGCAGTTTTAAGAAAAAAGTTGTTGTTTGCAGCGTCAAAATAGTTGATCAAGGTTTTTCCACTCAATAACTGAAGACTAGAACTAACATAACTGGAACATAACCTCAAAAATTACAAGTTTAGAACAGTAGAAAGTAGAAATTGATACTTGAGGTCCAAAACTTCCAACCCCACCAAATATCCCACCCACACCTACTTCACCCACATCAGTTTCAAATAATTCCTTCAAATAATTTCTTCAATTCCAAAGCAACTTACCCTGCATTAAGTGACTCAAAGTCACATTAATCTCTCATCCTTTTCATTGCTTGAATGGAAAATTGATTAAACATAAGTAAGCGAAGGGATCAGCGTTGAAAGTGAATTTGTAAATTGTCCCCGAGTGATTGACAACATTTATCAAATCACAACATTCCGCTTTTATTGAAAAGTGATTTTTTTATTTTACTTCACCCTTAAAACGCCATTTACATCGAAAAACATTTTAAGTGCGCGCGAATATTCATCAACTCGAAGGTGATTTGATTGAATTATCCAACCGTGGCTTTCAAATCACTTTCGAAGGTTTGTCCCACTTATCCCTCCGGTCGAATCATCGAACCCGTCAATATTAATGCGTCCCCGTCATAAATTATTTCGACTTTTTCATGTTCGCGAGAGATCAATAAATCTTCTGAAATTCAATTAAATTTGTTAAATGTGAAGTTAAGTGTAAGATAAGAAAAGGATTTGTGGGGTTGGGTGGGAGTGACGTCAAGTGGGCATTACTAGAACCAGAACTTTTTTTACAATGAACTTTGAAATTTCTTCTAAAATATAACCTCAAAGTCATTTTTAATATATTTTGATAAATTTTTTGATAGAAAACTTTAAAATCCCGCATTCATCACTGCTGAATCAGCCTTTAAATGGACATCGATACCTTCTCAATTTTTCATCGTAAATTTTACTTCTCAACCAGGCTTACACACCATCGAGGATTATTTTGATTTATTTTTAATTAACGGTGAATGAAAAAGGAAGTTTAAACGGAGTTCTCGAAAGAATGTTTCGACAAGACACATTTCGGGGAGAACTGAACTGAAATGTTGTCAAGCGAAGAATTTGGTTCGAGGCAGCTCGGAACGCCGAAATAAATTAACTTCGAGTGAAAAAGAAATCCATCGATTCGAGGATGGAAACATGAAGGGAGCGAAAAGATTTGTACAAAATCGTGATATATTGTCTGCTCGATCTTGGAGTTTGTCTTGCGCACGATTAAAAGTGTTGCTCGAGACCCTCCGAGTCATGCCGGAATTTTCAGGGAATTTCTGGCTGCGTGCATCCGCGATTGACTCTTGTTGGTTAATTAAAAAAATATTCATCTCCATCCGAAAGATTTTTTGGTATTCTCACTAATTACAATCACATCACATCCTGTCTCGTAATAAATCTCCCTCTCCCTCGACCCCGTTTAATCGGAGAGCATCAAGTTCTCATGTTCCACGTCTCATCACCTCAACCGGCGATGAAATTTGTTCACAGCGCTGCAGAGCGAAAATCAAAAGCGAGTCAATTAATTAATTTATTGATTGATTATTTTTCTTCGCCGAGGATTCCTTTCGACCGGTCGGTGGAGAGTGCGAGCGTGCAACAAGAAAACTCGTCTGCTTTCTCAATTATCCATTCGTCGCTGTCCAAGTGCGGGATAAAAAGAAAACAAAATTGAAAATGAAGAGAAAATTAATCGCAAAATGATGAAAAATTGAAATGGAACAAAACGGTTGGGGAGTGGTGGGGGCGTGGGAGAGTTAGGTCAACGTGTGATCGACTGTTTTCAAGTGTTTTCACTTGTGTTAGCCAAGTTTCAGGTTTACCCTAGTAGAAAAGCATTGAAAATCCGCAATAAATCACGCTTCACGCCTAAAACTCAAGCATGACGTCACTTTTCTCCACGCCCACCGAATCGTGATCGACATTTTCTCCGTTCCTTTGAAGCATGCTCGCTGGTCGTTAAGGGAACAATTAATATTTCGTTCTCATGTTTGGCGGAATTGCTTTGTGATGGAGAACGATGCTGATAAAGTGAGCTAGACTCGAGACTCCAAATGTCCCCAGCCGAACTGATAATCAAGTGATAAACACGAAAATTATTCGTCGCGTTAATTTATGCAGTGGTTCTTTCAATGGGTGTGAAATTAACAAAATAAAATTCACGACTAAATTCCATACAGAATCGCTGACAATGGAAGAACATGCAACAAAGTGTCTTAATATGATCTAGACAGCTTGAAAGCTTCGGCACATCGTGAAAATCCTTTCGATTCCTTGCATCTCCAGCCCGATCTCCGGTGCTGAAAGCTGCGTTGTTAATGACTAATGAACTCACAATGACTAGCTATTAAAGCCAAACTTAGCGTCCGACTTAACAACAGCGAAAGAATAAAATCTCAGCTTGAAAAGTGAAAAGGCCACGGAATGGAGAGCCGAGATGACAACAGTACAACGAGAATTTAAGGAGTATAAATGCAACAAAAAACCAATATTGCAGCACAGAACACGTGAGCAATTAGCTTAAACAGTGCGAGATAAGGCCCGGGCAACTGGAGACGAGTAATCTACGTGCTGGAAGAGCGACTTTGTCATTTTGTTCGCGACTTTTAAGACGTTTTTGTGCAAATTTTTGTCATTGTTAAATTGTTGTAGATGGAGGCAGGCAGAAGGGAAGCTAGGGTGGTTGGTTGGTTTGCGGAATTATTGGAGGTTAAGATTTTTGATAATTTTTTGAAAAAATATAATTTTAAGGTTGTTTCTAATGAAGAAACGCATTTTCTAACGGTTCTTTCAAATTTAAAGTTTGAAACGAAAAAACCGTTAAGGTTCAAATTAGTTTCTGTTTAAAAGCAAATTTAATGCAGTCATTTGCGATTGCAAAAACACTAAACTGTCTGCTTTCCGGACAACAACCTAATAAAAGTTTAGCATTTCCAATTCATTAATTTCAAGCCTGACATGTCAACACATCCCTTGGACACCCAATTCCACCACTCCACCTCTTCAAGCCCAAATGAATTCTCCAATCGAAACAAACACGAATGTTTGTTTGAATCTCAGCCTAATGTGTGTGCTTTATGTGTTCAGTTAGCGGCGCTTTCAACGTGCAGATAAGCGACCTGAATGTGCTTCTTCGCTTGAATAATGAAGAGTGTTCTCTCGTTTTCAGCGATCTCGCACTTTGCGATTCGATTTTCGCTTTGGTACTTTCTTTAAAATTAAATTTCGATGCAGATTCGCGGTTCTGTTGCCTTTGCGTCGCAAATTTAACACTGTTCAGGGCATGCTTTTTAGTGTGATTCATGTGTAATGGCTGAGATTCTTGGCTTTTATGTTTTGGCTGTGTTAACAGCTGTTTTATCATTGCAATGACCGGGCTGAACTGTATTGAAACATGATTCATTTTCTTAAATTCCTTCGATTTTGTCACCGATTTAGTTTCCATCGAGTTTAAGGTCTGGAAAACTTATTTTCGGGGATATTAAACAAACATAAGCTGGAAATTCAATTCCAAGTCTCGGAGATTTCGTTTCGCTGTTTGATTGGGAAACGTGATTACGGAACAGGGAAAAGAAATGTTTTGTATGCTTGTTTAACAACAGTGACATGTCGTTGGGTCTGGATGTTGAAGAAGAATCTCGTGGCAATGTTGGCGATGCTGGGGAAGCGCGCGAGAATCTCGCATTTTCAGTTTGTACGCGTCCCAAAAACATTTTAATGTGATTTGTCGTTTATGTTGTTTTTCAATAAGGAATATTCCGTGTCAAAGTTTTTGATCAGGAGTGGTTGAGGGTGCTGGCAGGTGCAAAAAAGGTTTAGAAGTTACCCAAACTCGACATTCAGATATGCAGGTTTCGAACCTAATTGTTATCTGCCTCTTGAACTCATATTGAAGAGTCCCTCAAGCTTAATTAATCGCTGAAAACTCGCATGACGATTGCCATGTTTAACATCGATGTGCAGTTGAAATCAAAGATTGAGCCGAGTGTATTCAAGTTATTTAATTTTTCTCCACGCTCGGACCTCGGTGAGAGCGCAAGATTTATTTCGATTTAAACGATTTCATTTCGACTTTTTTTCGGTGCATAAATTAAGAACTGTTTACAAATTGCCAGACGGCAGCCAGCAAGTAAACGTCGAGAGATTGGGGAAGAATCGAGATTCTACTTTATAAAATATTGAAATTGTTGAAATAAAAGAAAACAAAATAAATTATTGCTCAACGGACTCCAAAAAAAAGAAACGCATTCGAAGCCTCGCCAGTCGAGCTGGAGATCGAGTTTATTTATTGCCAATGGCCTGAAGTGCTATTTTCCTGATTGAATTGCTTGCAATGCGACTTCAAAGCTCAGCGATGGCAATCGAGAAAAATGCAAATTACAATCGGTCCCAGCAAACCCGTCATTGAAATCATATTCGCTGGCAATCTGAATGGGCAATTAAACGGAGAATGAAAATATGTTGAAATAATTGTTAATTGTTCTGATGTGCGGAGGTGGAGATGCTGGACAGATTGTATGTAAACGCTACTTCTACTTCTGGCGAAATGGCTTCTGAGCGCAGACATTTACGAGTCGAAGCAATTTAACAATTTTCTGGGGGGTGCAGCAATCACTTGACGTTGATTACATCCACCAGCAGTGCGCACAGTCACTTCTATTTACAGGCACTGGGGAGAACCTTCGTTGAGGTTATGATTCTTGTGACCTTAATCTATCAGAAAGTTTCATCTGCAGCAACTTGGGCTGTGCGGGTGTTGGGTCACTTGTTAGTTAGTTTTTTAGAGATTGAACGAAGATTGCTGATAAAAAGGTTTGATTCATACGCCACCTGGTAGCAACAAGTATGAATAAGTTTTAACAGATGGCTTCTTGTATTAGTTTAGTGGTTGATTCCTTAAATTGGTTGCATTAAAGCTAATAACCTCGAAACAGATATTATAAAATTATAGATTAAGCAGTAAGTAGCGCCACTTAATGCCAAAATTGAAATAATCAAGTAAAATGACTTTTGACAACACAAACGTGAAGAAATGTATATTGAAGTGCAAAAATGACCTCGAAATACTTAACTTCCAAAATTTCCGTTGACATAACCTCCAATTCACCCCACAACGCAGGCATTCTTGCAGCAGATTGCAGACTCGGAGTGTGAAGCCACAAACTTTGATAATTTATGACAATCGTCGAAATGCCTTCCTTCTCATAATCAAAAGAACAACGAGAGAATCCCAAGCAGAGCGCGCAATCATCATCTGATAAAATAAAACCACACGGAGAATCATTATTAAGGCTTTTTATTTTCCATTTCTCGCTGCTCGTTCCAAAAGGTGCAACGTCGGCCGAGCATTTTAAAAACTAAAGTAGTTGGGCTTTTTGGTGTTTTAGTGGTTGAAGGTCTGACGATGCTCCATAAAAATGTTTATCGATTATCGCGTACGCGAGAAATGTTCGCAAACAACATGACTTTTGCCTGTGCACTTTATGCAATGCTGGAACGCAAGAAATGGGACAGCGAGTGGTTAAAGATGATTTGATCTCGTGTTATTGGAAACTCGTTGATGAGGTCATCATTTGTGGAGTTCCAAGCATGATTTTTGTAAGTTCTCAGTAAGATTTGAACCGGCTGTAAGAAATTTGTAGGCATAACAATTAAGAAAGAAGCAATTTTCATAGGACTTGAACCTGAACTAAAAACTCAATGCTGTTATCACGGATTTTAAACCATTTTTGATAACTTCTTGGTTTTAATTCATCAACAAATAAGTAATTCGAAGTGTTAAAAAGTTAAATTACCATGAACACCAGACTTCGAAACCAAACTTCTCATCACATTGTGCACTGGTTTTTAACTCCTTCACAACTTCCAAGGGCTTTGATCTGCGAATTCTCAAAAGTCGTTTGCGGTTTTCCTTTAAAATTCTTTCGCGCGATTTTTCTTTATTTCCACCGAGAGATTTGCGTGGAAACAATATCTTCAAAGCCAATGCATCGGGTACTTAGCGTCATAAGAATAAGTTATGAGCGTTGCGCGGCACACACAATGCCAAAAATCAACAACAACAAAAGTGGCCGAATTATGAGAAATATTTCCTTGTTCTTGGCACCGATGGCGACGAGTGTGTGTCGGGTTGTTTGCGCGCTTTTTGTGCTCCCCTTTGAAGCTTGCCTTTTTAAAAACAATAAAGTTCAATAAAGTTACGTTAAGAACTTCATACCTTCGCTCATACAAAAAGCGAAAAGATTTTTTATAAACAAAATAAATGAAAAAAGTTTTCACTTAAAAAGAGAAGTTTATGGAAGCGAAATTCTCGAGTCAGTTCGGAATCTTATCTTTGCGTTCCTTTGGATATTGCCTTTGTTTTAGGGGCAATAAATTTATTAATATTAATATTGCACCGATACCAACGCAGTGGGGCGGCTTAAGACGTGGAAGAACTTTGGCGATAATTTTGTGCCGTGTAATCTGGAGTTTGTAATCTAAATCTAATCCCTAACCGGCTTCCAATTGGACAAAATCTCTTCGAGTTGAAAAAACTTTCAATTCAATTGTTTTTGTTCATCCCGGCATGAATAAATCTCCGCTCGACGATTCTCCAAATTTGCATAAAAGCATCAGAGCGATATTTGAATTGAACGCGGCACTCGAACCGCGGCCACAGAGAAAATATTTCATCATTTCAATTCTTTTGTCCATTAAAATTGCATTTACTATCGATGAGAATGCAGCATGCAAATCGATTTCCCTGGTAATTCCAAGAGATTAAGATTCAAACGGCATTTAAATGCATTATTATTTATTGAACTGCAGCCGAAGACATGGCTTTCAATGCTTTAAATGATCAAAAGAAGGTAACATCGACGCTTCTCAAAACAATAAAGCAAAAGAACCAAAAAGAGTTTCTGGCTTGCTTTATCGTTATCGCAGCACGAGATTTTGCATGTAGAAATCAATCGGCCTATTCAAATCTTCCTTGATTTGGTCGAGAGGCTTTTTTCTTTTGAGAAGACAATGAAAGTTTATCTCTTTCACGAATAAAAAGACTTTGAAACAGCGCAGTCTGTTGAATTTAATGAGATGCATTGTAGTTTCGGGGAATATTCATTAGTTTGAGGCAGTGGGAGGTGTGCAGTTTTATCTTTAATTCTGGTTTTTCAATTGATTGATTGGATTGCAGTTATGTTCTTAGAAGATTTTCCAATCATAAAAGGATGCAACGAACTTCAACAGCAAGTAGCGCCATCTAAACAGCTACTAAATTCAGTGTTTTGCTACAACTTAACCCAGAAGATTCAAAATGTTACAATTAAAACTTGTACATTTTATAGTTTCAGGCAGCGCCATCTGTCTCTAACATTTGGTTTGAGTTAACAACAACCTAACATAGAAATTGCATTTCCTTTTTCAAATTTTGACAAGCCTTTTTTACAACGCCCTCTGACGGTAGCTTAGCTGTTCCAAAATGTCTTTCCAGGGGAATTTAAAATGTTTCCTATCTTATTTGTCTTTTCAAACGAATGTAAAAAAACAAGTGTAAAAACACCTTCAAAACTTCCAAATCAGTTCAAAGTGAATGCCCAAACATCTACAAGAAGTTCAATCCATCAGTTTAAGATCCAACAATTTTCATTTTCTTCGGCAATCACATCCACAATGCCATAAACCTGCTTGCACTACATTTTCCCATGTCAATCGCTGCCATGCCCGTCATTATAATATTTCCTAATTGAAAATTTCGTTCACAATCACAAGCGAACCCGAAGCCATTATGGAAAAAAATTGCATACAATGGATATTGACCAAAAGAAGTCGCAATTGCAAAAGAAAAAGTTTTTTATTCACGGTTAATTTGATGAAGTTCGATGAACCGTTGAACCGTGGTTAGATTACGTGAAATGTTCGGACAGAATTGATCTTTGCGATGCTGGTTTGTTTACGTTTGTTTGCTTGCTGTTTTTTGATCAAACTGTGGAGATTTTTGATCTTAACTTGATAACTTCAAGAAGAAGATTGAGAAAAACATAAAAATATCTTGATTCTCAATTTGTTCTTGTTAATAAAAACTTAGTCGAAG
>JPYR01000018.1:82610-142165 GCA_000775305.1 Belgica antarctica
ATTTTAATAACAGCATGACTTCAAATGAAATCCAAAAAATTGAAGTAGCTTTCAAAAACACTGACAGATCAGTCAATCCATTGATCGCTAAGAACAAAATGTATAAGAGGTTCATCAACATTGTGAACTGTGCAGTGATTGTGAAAAGCAAACTAAATTTGAAACAGTTCGAAAGGAGACGAAGAACATGGCTCAACTCGAGATAAACACTTATGATCGATTCAATCTCGTTGTCAAGCGGCTTCTTTGTGATAAGATTCAAGAACACTTTGTTTGTTTCTGTGCAGTAACGTCGAATTATTATTGATAAAATAACAAACAGGAACATCGGGGCAAAACTGTATATTACTGGGATGAAGCATCGAACCTAAAATGAAAAATGAAGAAATTTTGTGGTGGATTTTGGGAATATTTTCAGACGCACAATTATACATTCAAGTTGAACAAAAAAAGCTTGACCAAAAGGATGAATTGACCCACACACAGCTATGCTGGTTAAATACACAAGTCCTGCGATGTTCAGCATTTGTTTCCAAACTTTTTTGCCAAGTTCAATGTGCTAAATTTGAACTCCTGTCTTCTCTAAGATCGATGAAACTCTGTTCATTCTTTGAAGTAGCTGAAACGAATTGGAAATCAATTTTCAATAAAAATAACTCAGTCAAACCTAACCTCAAAAAGTTCGTGTCGCTTGACGAACATATTCACTGCGCCAAAAATTGCAGTTATAAATCGACTTTTGCTTTAATTTCAGAATTTTCTGAATAAATTTTGACAGGAAAATGCCCCAGCACAATCCTGAATTCGAAAATTCTCCAGACAGACCCATAAAATTGTCTCTGAAGGTGAAAATATCGAGAACGTTTACGAGTGACTTCATTATGGTGTGACGATTTTTTTCCAACAGCAGCTTAATCGCGTCGAGTGCTTGCTAATGTGATACAAACTTACGCTAATTGCACTCGATTAAATGAATATTAAATTGAAACAGTCAGACGAGGTGAATTTCAATTCGTTAGCCTTACAAGCACAGGAACAATCGCAACAAGACAGTTTTATTCCTAACAATTTGTAACTGTTCAGTTCCATTCGGATTAATTGTTTAAGTTTCGTTTTCTAAACATACAAGTGTTATGACTACACGTCAACGAATTAATAATTAAAACATTGGTTATAAATTTATTGAATATTCACTTAATCATTACGTCTTCGAATAATTGAAAAAAATCTCTGGCGCCAGCGATTTTCCGATAAACATTCAGCGGGAAAATTTGTTATGCATTTGAACGAACATCGTTTTTATCTCTGGCGGAAATTGGAGTGTTGATGTTCAGCGATGTAAACAATCGTTCAAATTAGGAGAGTCGATGCATATTGTCGATTGCTGGCTTCATTGGGGTTATCAATTTGCTATGCGTACAGCAACAAGTGATTTGTGTTACGAGTTGACATAAATTAGGAGTTGCAAGCGGTGTGATTGGCACATGATCTCAGCTGACATCTTCTACGTTGAAACGCTCCGCCTTATTTAATTGCTTGATGAGATGAACGTCGTCGCAAATTTCTTGCTGCCATCAAAAGCCACTCACCGAAAGACATTTTTCTTCTCTTTTCACTGCGATGAAACGACGACGACGGCGAAGAAGAAACTTGAAAGAAAAAAAAGCGTTCATTGAAGTCGCTCTGATTGGATGAATTATTTGATATTTTCACGTGCATAAATTTCCATTCATCAGAAACTACAAGAATTAATGACTGAATTGCATATAAATTGTGCCTTTAAATGCCCCATGGGAAAATTATACAAAAATCCGAGAAGTAATCGATGAAAACTCAAGTGCAGCTTTTTTCGTGTGCAGGGAAAAATTGCATGCAAGCATGGTCGAAAGCCTTTTGTGTATTTTCAAACTCTAATGCAGCGTTGCAACGCGTATTTCGCATGAACCATCGCATTGCAAACTGAATTTGCATAAATATAAATGGAGAATTAAAATAAATTGAGAACATTAATTATTGATCGTTGCGTCTTCATTAAAAACGTTTGTTCTGGGGTGTATTAGTAAGTGACGTTTTTATTATCCATCGAATAGTGTGGTCTGTTCTAGGACCTTTAAAGCCTTAGTAAAAGTTAAGGAAATACAGTGTCAAAAGGCTGGAATAACAGCTAAATTTGTGACAAAAATATTCAACGTAATATTTTGTGACATTCTCAGGCTTCGCCCCTACTGAAATTGCCTTGTATCGAAATTAATTTGTCCCAAAAATTTTTTTTTTGCATAAATTACAGTGTATTCGATTCAGTTCCAGCAAACTTCGGCTGCCAACATTGTAAATATTGGTTAGAAAATTAAAAAAAATTAAAAACTTTAAATAATTTTAAACAAGCTTGCGAAATCACTCCAGGAGCCAATAACGAGAAGTCACTTTTTAATTGGGAGGTTTATTAGTTGCTACACGTTGTGTGTAAGTTTTAAGTAAACAAAATTCATTAAAATCGCAATTTTTCTGGGTCGGGTTTGTGTTTTGTGTAGCCTATCTATTGGAATCGCTGTTAATGATCACTTCAAGTCGTTGCTGGTCCCAAAACATCCAAAAGATCCATCAGAATTATACAAAATCACCAGAACGGCTGTGATTGGTTGAAATCTCAAGCCAACCACTAAAATATACGCCATCCAGAGCGCAACGTAGCAACGTAAACGTTTTCTACGTCGCCGCGTGATGGATGGCAAGGCGAAAATCTTTACTTTAAAATTCATAGAAAATCCAACTCGTCGACAATAAAAATAATGAGAAATTGCAGCATAAAGAACGCAGCATATATTTCATTGAGAATCGATTGGAGTAATTTATGCAATATCAAGAGAAAGCTTGCATGCACATTTAAGACACCGGCGACATGCAGAAAATGCTTCGGAAATAAGAAATTCCACGTCCAAGCATAAATTCGTAAATAAATAAAATTTATAGCAGTTAATTAATTAATTAACAGGTCAATATTTCTTGTTTATCTTGAGTTTGAGATCAACAATCATCCCATCTCATCTGCACACACGATTTAGATGTTGATCCCAAAAATAAAACTTTTTTTATAAAAAACTTCTCAAGAACCTTCAATGTCTAGGAATTTCATTATATCGCTTATGCTGTATCAGAAGGAGTTTTTAATAACAATAAGAAGAAGTTTTTTCGTTTTTGGTGCGATGAATTTCATCGGGTTGTAGATGGTATACGAAAGGCACGTCAGTTAAATTGACTGACAGTTTTCTGACTCCATTTCATACATATCGCTTATAGCTTAACTGAATTTTTTTATATATGAAAAAAGTTTTTTTATTCATAACACTTTTAAAACGTTTTAATACCTTTTTGATTTTCATGAAATGTTCTACAAAAACTTTTAATGTACGGGCAAGCATTGGGATCGAGTCAGAAAGTCTCTGGATATCAGGTTTTGTTTATGAAAAATCGCATTAATAATGACGAAGCGTAATCCTTCATATGATTTAATTTAATTCCATTAGGATTACAGAAACTCTTATGATTGGTGTGGGATTGGTTTGGTAATGATTTCATTTGATATTAATTAGAAGAATTGCCAATTAACAAACTTCTAAAGTAATACGAAAAGTATTCCCACTCAAAGTTTGTTCATTGTTTTTACACTCAGCCATTATTAGCTTAATAAAACATGAATCAAAGTTACTTTTGAAACTAACAAATCCAGCAGTAGTCGCCAATTTTCACTCCACTTTAATTACTGTAGTTCACTTAAAAATAAATGTTTACCGGGACTTGCTAAACACAGACAAACTCAACTCGAATCTCAGCTAAAAATTGACTCAACTTCGCTTCAACTCTCAACTGACCATCTTAGCCCGGAGATCTGTGCGAGAAAAATTCTAAGAATTATCATGAAAGTGAAGATTGTTTGTTTGAAAATTGCTTTTGAGCTCCGGGAACAGAAATTTTATCTTTTGTTAACAATAGAGTCCAATCTGCTGCTTCTCTTTTCACTGCAACGCAAAATTATTGAATGCAAATCTCTTCACATTTTTTGACCAGCCAGACGAAGGCAGAAAACTCGAAAGCATAATTCGCAAAAAGGACAATAAAAATGCAAATTTCTGCCCGAAAATACGACTTTCAAAATCAGCAACAAAACAAAATTCTATTCTGGTTTGTTTGCAAGAATCTGTTTGTTAATTAGATCAGCTTTCTAATGCTGCCAAAAGATCTTGTCAGTTCAACTGATATTGTGCACAGTTTTGGCACATAAAAAGAACAATAAAATTAGAAATCTCAGTTCCGAGATAAAATGACTTATGGAAACGACAAAAAGTCATGTAATTAGAGCCTTTAACTTAATCAATTAATCTTCTTGGCTCTTTCAAACCGCCAAACATTCTACTCGGGCCTTTGTTCGCTGCTTTTTAATCCGAAAAGTCATTGAGACGACGGCGAGAGAGACAGAAGAAAAAAGTTGTGTTTTGAAATTAATTAAAAAAATCTCATTCAGTTAATTTATGCGTTTCCAAAAAAGAGAAAACAAGAAGAAGACACAAAAGTCCAGAAAATTATGAGAAAAGATTTCAGATATCGTTGTTGTATGAGAAAGAAGCTTTGATTAGTCAAAACAGTGAAGTGTCTACGGTGATTCAGAAGATGATGCTTTTAATTTCAAGATAGGCCGACAATCTCACTGTAATGTCGCGGCCGGGTTAGAAGAGACGAAAAAGATTCCAAATATAAGGAAATTAACATAAAAACGTAATTTCCTAGAACATGTGTATGGAAACTCATTTAAATAATATTTAAAATTGATGAAATAAATTTAAAATTAAATCTTTAGTGTTTCTCCATCACAACCGTTTTGGATTTGTCTGATCGACAGAGTTGGAGTTGGGATTGTAGGGATGATCAATTAGGGAAAGTTAGATTAAAGATTTTGATTCATTTAAACAGTAGCTAAGTACTTAAACTGATTTTGAATTAAAAAACCTGAAAAATCCTTTGAAAGAAATGGTTTTTTATAACCAAGTGTTGGATCAATTTGTTTGCAACTTAACTTTTTTAATTACCAAAGATCACTGTCCCAAATACATCACTGTTAATTCTTTTCAATAATTTCTTGTAGTTTCCGAAATTATTTGTGATTTCAGATTAAGAGAAGAAACAAAAACTAAAAACGTTCACGTTCGAGAAGGAAAAGATATTTTCCAATTGATCAAAAGCATTAAAAATTCATCATCATATTCAAGTTATAATTATCATTAAAAGGTTTTTATATAATTTACTCGGCGAGTGAGAGAAGAAGCGAAGATGAAATTAACATATTCAAATGTGATGCTGTTTGGAACAGACGAAAATAATAATCATTAAGTTTTTTACCTCGTGAAAATGAGAAAAAAAAAGTTCAATAATGGATGTGGTCAGAGCCGAAAATGAATCAGAATCGATAAAGCATTCTGAGTTAATTTAATCCACCAAAAATATCGCGCCATATTCGATGCTCATTATACGCTCGAATGCAAAGATAGAAGAGCAGTGAATGACCTAACAGGTGATAAAATGGTCAATTTTGCTCGCAGACACAATAAAATTGTCGATGTTTACGATAATTCGCGCTCGGCGTGAAAAGAAATCCATTTGATCGACATTTGGAGATCGTCGACATTATGACGTGCAATGTTTAGCTTCCAATTTGCTTCATTGACATGTTTTGAGTTGAGATGATGCTCATGAATGTCGCCCGAGAGATCCATAAGTCTTCACTCCGGCCGTCTCGAAACGTCAATGAATCGTCGTCTTTTGATTTCCATTATTCATATTTCGATTTCGGACCGTTTTCACCATTAAAATCAGGCATTTTATATTCATTGGATCATCTTCTCTCGCTTCCCTCTCGTGCTTGATAGATTGTTGCTGTATTGATTCCTAAGCGGAGTAAAAATGGAAACGCTATAAAAAAATTATGGTCAAATGATGAAGAAGACGGTGATGTGGATCGGACGCTTCATAAATTTTGCATAGAGTAAATCATTGAAATCAGCTTTTTTGTCCGTTCAAGACGAGAAACATAATTCTGACAGTTTTTTTCGACGACAACGATCCAATCTGATTTGAGATTCTTCAATAAAATATTTAGGCTTGGAAAGAACCATTCTTGATGGATTTTACGAGAGTTTCACGGTACTTGAAAAAGGTGGAATGTTAGCTAAGTTTGGAAATGATGTCACTGGGTTGTGACTGCGTGGGTGGGTGGATTTGTTTTAAGCTTGATTTCAGTATTACTAATGCAAGTAGGCAGTCAAATGACATCAGATCTGATGTATCAGGTGTTTCGGAATGCTTTTAAGCGCTGTGACCCAACTTGCACCCGGCCTACCGCGAGAAAATATTTCTGACTTGAATGCCTTTCACAACTGAATGAAGCATCTCAATTTGTGATTTCAAAGCTATAATGCTGAGTTCGCTTCTTTAAAGCCTTCATCTTTCTTCTTTCACGCGCGTCGATTTGGCATGACAAGACAACTATCGGGTTTAATACGAAATAATTATCAATCAATAAATTCATTCATGAAAACGGTGTTTGTTATGGCTGGTTGAATGATGTGTTTCTTTCCACCTTCGATTCATTGACAGCTTCAAACTCTTCTTTTATTGATTTCTTGATTTCCCCATTTAATACAAATCATAGGAAACGCTTCAAACGCAACATCATTCGTTGCGAACAAAAAGGAACACTCTTGGATCTGAGTGGAGCATTAAAAGTGAAGTTAATTAGTTTATCATTTAGTTTTTATGTGTAAATGCTAATGGAATTGAAAAACGATTTCTTTTATCACTTCATTCAGTTCACTTTTCGATTCGGCTGCGGCCAGAAACACATGGAACGCTAGACGGGATAAAAAATGAATTAAAAATAACTGTTGACTCAATAAATATCACATGAACGTCCCCACCTAATTAAAATAGTTTACGATGATATTTGTTTCGACGCCTTATCTTATCTGCCAGCGCTTCCACTGCTAGACTTCACAAAAACTTGTATAAACATAAATAACTTTAGGTTTTTTCGTTCTTCGTCTTCTCTCCCGCTCTGATCTGTTGCATCTAAATGCTAATCTCAAACAATTAAAGTCTTCACAGTCAAAACGCAGAAGCCCAGGTGGAAGTTGACTTGGGCAACTAGCTCAAATCCAGGCCATTAAAATGTCAACATAAATTTTCTCATGATATACGAAATGTTGAACTTTTGTAGTCGTTAATCGTGTGTTTTAACATGGAACTCATCAAACATTTAAGTTTGTGTGCCTTTTTGTGTTTCGCTTCCTTCCTGCCTTATGTACGAAGTGAATTAATCATCCATCTGTGAAAACCACACAAAAATCAGCGATGGGCAAATAACGGCGAACAAACACAACAACGCTTTTAATGCCGCTGCCTTATGCCTTCTCAACGATTGACGTTGACACTGTTTATCATTCCCGATTTTTATTTGCTCATGTTGGGGGTGGTGTGGAAGTTTTGTCGTTATGTGAAGTTGAGTTTGGATGTTCAAAAAGTATTCATGGCATGAATGTTAATATTACTTTAGTAAACTGTCATTGGAAAGACGATTTTTTGATGTTCTAATTCAAAATTTAACTTTTAACACAGTTTTTACTGGAAGAAGTGATCAAAATGGATCACCAAAAGCACTAACTTCATGACACAAACAGTTTCATTGCATAACTATAAATACAGCTACATAACTTCCAATCAAACCCTGTGATGCACTTGTTCAATGTTGAGTGACTTCCCCACGTCAACCCTTTCCACACCACACCGCGGTCTGTACACCAAACGATTGTAGCCAAAACAAAAGAGAATAAAAAAGGCATTAAAGAACTTTTACGTCGAGCTCATTTGATAATAATTATTATTAATAATAAATTATCATGTTCAGATATTTTTACGTACTCGACGAAATGTTAACAATCAACTTTGGGCCATTTTTTATTTTCGGTTCTGTGTTTTATGAGGTGAATATGTGCGCGTGCACAGGTTGAGATTGTTGGTAGTGAGATAAAAAGTTTTATTGCCAACATTGGAACTGGAGCCACCCAAAGTTGAATCTCATTTATCAGTTGCGCGATGTTTATCCAAACAGCGATATAAACTACAAAGTACGAGGAAGCTTTAATGGGTCTTTTAATGCATGTGTCAAACAGTAGCTGAATATTTATATTTGTTTTGACTTCAACAGGAAAAAACACAAAGAATTATCTCGTTTTTTTTGGGCCCGTGAACACTTTGTACAAAGCGCGAGCTTTTGACTCGCTGGCGGATGATAATGATTGTACAAACATCCATATTAATAAATTAAGCAGCCAACCAACAGAAAGTTATTCAACAAACAGAGAAATGCTGCAATTATAATTGTTCTAAAGCGTTTACAAGTCGAGTAAACATGTGAAAATAGCTGTTAAATGCTTTCCTGTGGAAGCAAACATAAAAAATCATTTATTGTGGATATTCTGGCTTTTTATTTTTTTTTCCTATTTTCGGGGCGCTTTTGATATTTATTATTCAATGCATCGCAATAAATCACATCGAAATAAATATTTCACAATTTCAGCTTCGACACACGAAAAAAGTTTCCATCAGAAGTGAGAAGGAATGAAACAAAGCACAAGACGAACGGAAAAATGTATCGCTTGCTAACTGACATATTAATGTCGAAGACAATACAATTTTCGCTTCTGGAATTTCTAATATTTCATAATCCTAAGAGCGCAAGATAAAGTCGTCCGTTTTATTTCTTCATTCATATTTTATGACACATTTTTATTAAAAGTTATTGCAGAGAGCGAGAAGACATAGAAAGAAACAAGAACAAAAGTATTTACGCGTTTGGGCAAGATAACGCTACGTTGGGGTTTGTTTGGCAGTGCTTTAGTCAAATTTTGGACTTTGATGGTTCTAAGTTCAATTTTTAAGTTCAAATGTTCAAGAGTTCAAATTTCTGCTTTTCTAGTTCAAATTTTTCAAAGTTTTTAAAGAACCACACATTCTGTAACGTTTTGAACCTGATGTAACATTTGTGAAGTTTTATATGCAAATTTAACATAAAAATGAACCATTTTGAACCTTATAATTCAAAATTCAAGATCAGTGTAAAGTTTTAGTTCAAACTTAAACTTCAAAGAGTTCATGATCACGGTTCTAAGCATTCCAATCGATTTCAATGGTTTTCCTTGACGTCAATCACTTGTAATCCCTTGCTGATCAGATCCAAATCAACTTGCCTTGATTCAATTAATATTTCATATTTTAATGTATCGAAGAAATGAATCGAACGTGTTTGGAACTTTTCTTTTTCCTTTCTTTTGCACTCCATGTATGATAATTTAATTTGTGTGCTTTATTTTCGCTTGTTTTATTGTTTGTTTACTCGGCCAAGTTCTTTTATGGAGCAAAAAAGTCGTGATTGAGATTTTTATTTGATTTTGATTTATTACTTCGCGCGCTCTCTTTTAAGACGAAACAAAGATTCATGGAAAAGCGCTGTGCGGATGATTCAATAAAACAATTTCGAGAGGATGAATTTGTTTCTAACTCAATTAGAGAGTGAATTTATGGAGTCTTTGCTTTGGTGGAACAACAAGAATGGTTTTTGTAAGTTCATCGTCATGAACAAGAAGAACGAACAGTGAAACTTTCCATACTTGCTTTATCTTTCGAAACTCTTTTTTTAAGAGCCTTAATGATTGTACAATTTTTACGCTTTGTTTTGCGCCCATTAGTTTCTAGCCATCGCTTTATGCATGGGAAAAATCATCGCATGGGGTAATTAAGAGAAGAAATATTATTTTTCGAAATGAAACTAGCCAGCAATGAGAAAACACAAGAAAGAATGTTCAATGTCCAGGTTTGGATGGTAATAATGATGCTTTGAAATTTTTTGAAGCATGAAACTTACAACGAAGAAAAATTCAATTAAGTTCTTAATTTTATCAAGATTTTAAAGGTTTCATTCCGCCTTCTTAGCAGTCTTGCGAATTAGGACTTGAATTGAATGAAAACAGTCAAGATTTGCTTGTGAACTAGTGACTGAATGCGATACTGTGCTTGAAGTAATTAGACAAATTTGTATTCAACAAGTTTTAATGGCGATCTGAAATGTATACGTCAACGTGTTACTGGGAAGTTTGCAAAGTCAATTTGAGACTGAACAATCTTGATGTACGTTTTAAAATAATTTTAGTTCATGTATAAATACAGAAACAGCTTAACTCATAGGTTGAAAAGTCACGTTAAGTTAGAAAAACGTTTTATTTTCTTAAGCCTGCAAGGTTTTGTAGTTGAAAGATTTTCAAGTTTTGTCATTAAAACTTCCTGAACCAACGCGCATTCCGTGATTATCTCCAACAACTGAACAGCACTGCTTTTATTCAATAAAACATTGACTAGCTGGCTTGTGGATTAAATTTTTAATACTCTCAACTGATGGAATTCCATTGAAACTAATTTTCACCGAAGCCCGGCTTCATATATTTCAATTAAGCGGCACAAAAGCAACAACAAGAAGACACAGAAACTGTCAGATTATGCGGTGTGATTTCAGCAAAACGTTAACAATTTATCCATTTTATCGGGTTTTTGTGTGTAAATGATGCTAATCCCAATAAAATCATCAGCACCGACTCTTCTCTATGCTTCGCTTAGGTTCACTTCAAAAAATAGCATTTCAGGCAAAAAGTGAAAAAGGCAAACAAAAAAATTATTGAGATTGACAGTTTCGAAATTCGAGCCATATGCAAACAGACACACTCAGTGCAGCCGGGGATTGAATGCAATGTAAATTATCAGTTGATGTGCACAAAAACTGCTTAAGTTTCACAACCCTATGGCATGTCACCCGCTTTTCGTCTCCGACCGACTCCGTTTGATTGACTTTTGTGTAACAATTGAAAAAAGCTTTTGAAATCGACACCTTGTGAAATAATCGGCCTGCCTGGCTTACAAAAATAATTTCTCGATTGTTTGTTATTTTAAACGCTCTCACAAAAGGCAGAAAGGAGAAAGAAAATAATCATAATCGAAAAATTAGAGTCAAAAGTCGATGGTGTCTAATGAGAAGGGTTAGAGATGTGAAAAAATTACATGTGCTGGGAAAAAGGCGATCAAAAAGAAGTAAAAGTGAAAAGTAAGTAAATTAATGGTAACGATTGATCAATTCATCAACGTAATTAACTGATCACTTTAGATCTAGATCTAAGGAGAGAAAAACGGGGAGAAGAAAGAAATCAAAGTAGATTTCATCTTTCAATTCCCGAATTAATGCCCCAGCATGATCTAATTCAATATTATTAATTGATCATCTTCAAAAGATGGAATTGTTACGTTTTCATTTGACTTTGATGGAACGGGCATCTCTGAAAGCGTTTCTGAAAGATCAATTGAAATGAAAGGTAAAGCGCGAATTTAAGGAACTAAACAATGTTCTGTATGGGTGCGTTTGAGAGTGATGTGTAGCAATATTTAATAAGAGAAGACTCAAGAAACTTTTTAGCCTAGCAAACTTTAAGGTTGATTTTCTATTCTTTGTTTTGGAATGCGTAGTGTTTGCCGCTAACATTTATCAAAGCGTTTTATAATAACTCTGAAATCATTACTGTTGAAAAGTCTTAGTTCTTTAATACTGGGTTCAAGTCCTATCAAAATTAACTGAGTTCCTCAGACTTGTTTTTTTTAATTTCAAACTAAATGCAAGATTCAAGCAAGTTCGAATCTTATCTGAATCGTCTGCTATTGACGACCAGTAACTTAACATGAACATAAGATCACAATTCACACCACTTAAGACCACCCCCAATATCTCAAAACGTTTTCGATGATCTTCTCGAATAACAAAACATATGGCGAAGTCGATTGAAGTTCATTAATTTTATTCCGCGAAGAGAGAAAATGCGATTCTGAGATCAATTTAATTGCTCATTATTCGGATTGATTTTTTCTTACAATTTATTTAAAGATTACCTTTTGATGCTTGTTTACGCGGCAAAGGCAAAAAAAGAAGAAAGAAAAATTTGAATAAACGATCATGTTGCGCCGGGGTTCAATAATTTATAATTTACAAACCTCTGAAAGTAGAAATGCATTTAATTTGGATCATTTTTCATGTGCACGGAGCGAACGAAGAAATTGATTTCGCTTCGGATCGAAAGCAAAGTGTTTAATTGATCGTTAAACGATTTCAATTTGGCATTTATCGTGAAGTTTATTGACTAGTTTCGAACTTTTTGTATCTTTTCATCAAATCATCGTTCGAGAATCTATCAAGTGCTTGACAAAGCGCGCGCCAATTTACTAAATCCCGTTTAACACTCAACATCCGATTGATGGTTGTGTCATTATTAATGATTCACATGTCAGGCCATTGAACGGGAGAAAGAAAGAGAAGGAAGTGTGTTTACCTTTCCCTAAAAATCAAAAAAACTGTAAACATCGACATGACGATTAAGAAGAAAGAGACTTTCGTAAAGTTAATTTTTCATAATTATTTACCAGTAATAGACAAATCAAAATATTGACAACATGTAAGTCTATTATTAGTTTGACGGGGGGATAACAGTCAAGCTTGAGCTTCCAAGTGTGCACAGATCGGCAACGTGGATGAAAAATTGATTTTCTGCGTTCATGGCAAGGAAATAAACGCAAGTCATACCTTAAACACTCTCTACACGACCCAAACAATAAACACTCTCAACGCCATTTGAATGGAAGGAAATTAATTTTTCTTTCTTCTTCTTGTCGTCCCGGGCATTGAGATACAATTTCTTTCTTCTTCTCGACGCGTTTTGACAAACAAACATGATGTTTTTACAAGAATCTTTCAGATTTCTAACAGTTTTCGGGCAAACTATCAATTACAAAGCAAAGTATCAAGCCAAACGCTAGACATTCATTTATAAAAATGCTTATTATTATGATGTGTGGAGAGTCGTAGAAGACGTTTGGCCGTGGCCGAGAAGAAATTGGTAGAAAAACTCCATGGGCCGAGACGCGCAACGTGACGTCAAGAAAATAATCATTTTTCATTTCATTAATTATTTTTTGTGAGTGTTGCTATTCTCGTTCTCGGTGAACTGATCTCTTTTAGGGATGGCAGTTAAGCCAATACAGAGAATATTGGGAAGTGTTTTCACTCGCTCATCAGGCGCTTCTGATTTATTTATTTCTTCTTCGTGATGGAAATCTCTGGTAACGGGAGAATCTTGAGAAGTCATTCCACTCTCTGCTGCTTCTATTTATTTTTCAATTAGCAGACCGAGCAGAAAAAGTTCATGAAACTTCTTTGTTAGATGCCACGTCATAGTCGGATGGATGTTGGGGCTGGTTAATTGGAAGTGTCATTGAAGGTTTGGGAATGTTTTGGTGGAGTTTTCCCTGGGTTTAAAGTGAACTTGCTGGAATTAAACAAAGCAATCATTGAAGCGTCTTCGTAAAAAAACTATATACTTGTAATTTTTTGTTGGATCCTTCCTTTGTAGCTTTTTATAGCCCCCATTGGATCACCAGGATCTCAACACGAACAAAAATCAAACAGAAGAAAGAATTAATCGAAGAAGCCTTTTCATCGTTGGCACCCACTTTGGACTTTTTTTTACCAACAACGCTACCGGAAGGAAATCAAGCTTATCAACCTGGCTCTACAGCTGAGATAACTTGTTCCGCATCATCCTTCCACCAATAACTGGTTGATTACAGGATTACATAAAATAAATAGCACTTACAATCAATTGAATAAATAAATACAATGTTTAAACCTAACTTGGTGATTGAATTTAGTGAATTTGTTTCTTGTCGTCAAGCCATAAACGATTGAAATTGAATTGTCTTAATTTTATATCGACAACATTTAAAATACAATTCAAATCCTACTTTCATTAATGTCGTCTTATGACATTATTACATTTATTTTAGTTGAAATGTTTACTCAAATTCTACTTTTTGCTCTACAAACCTCCAAATAGTCCCACAAATCATCTCAGCAACCAAATTCTACTTGACAATTCATCATCGTCATCAACAATCACGCTAAAAACACATTTTTATCCGATCTGAAAGCTCACCTACGGTGTCACGTGAAAGGAATCAAAGCAAAACGCTTCAAAGAGACTTGTTTGCGTCTGGGTGGCTAAATTATGACTTTTATTCCCATTTAATACAAATTATTTTATACAATAATTGACATATCACCACTCGCGTTGACAGCAGCACCATTTTTTATAAAGTGCTTTACAAACAGTTTCAGCTCAGAGCGGAAAGAAAAATGGTTTGATGGAAAGCGAGACAGGGACGGCAGGGCGACGGAACTGGAAGTTTCGTTTTTGCGCGAAGTCGAAACACTCACTGAACCCTACGATATAAAAACGATTAATCAAATATTCATAAATCTACTCGACTTTTTGTGACTATTAAGACGGTTCAATGAATTTCTTTCATTCGACTGCAAACACAATAACATTCTTCCCTTCCTTTGCGTCGCTTCATCAGCATTCAGCTCTGATTTTGCACAAAGATCCAAGACCAAAGTTGAATGTTACACAACAAATTATGCTTTCCGCTCTTAATTAATCTATTTGGAATCTTTCGAGTCGAAATGAGACGACAATTTTCTACGGATGTCAATGTCTCATGTTCTGTCGTCGTTTTTTGCCTTCCCCGAACAAACAAGTCAACTTATCGCATTTTCTGCATCTCAAGCTGTGGATTGTGCTCGGGAAGTTATGAGAACTTTAATCTCATCCTAAAACGAAGCCGATGGCGATACGCTCTGCCAACTGGTGTGTTGTTAAAGTCAATTTCAAAGTGCCATTGATTGCGTAAATTGTAATTAACTTTCATCCGCTTTTCACCCTATTGTCCCCTCCCCCGGTGCCGACCATTGTGCTGATACCCGAAAATCACTGAAATTTATTCATTACTTTCTCATTGTTTGCCCTGAGATAAAAATACATCGCACAACAGCAAAAAATAAATAAAAAAGCGACTTGTCGCTTGACACGACGGCCATGGCTTGATACCAAATCACCATCACGAAAAAATGTGTTTCATCAAATTGAAAGCATTTTACGCATTCTTTCCAGACACATATTCGTTCAACTTTTTTTTTGATTAATGCCGACTGATGTCAACTGATATGTCCCATGGATGTCATACTTGACAATTGACATTAAATTTAACACATTTACAATCAAACTGCCTGCTTTTCTCGTGTATTCGGAAGCCAACCAAAAGCCTTTAATAGAGCGTTTCAAGTGGAAAGAATGAGTTTAGGAGATTTGTGTTGTCTTCGGCTTTTTGCTTCTCGCATTTGGGAGATTAAAATTTACAACAGATCGGGGGCTGTGCGGGGGTGATGTTGTTTTTTTTGTAAAAAGTGTGTACAAAAAAATGAACCAGCAAGGACAAATGTTGTAGAATCGAACCTGAAGCTTTTAACTAAAATATTTAGATGTGACGCTCTGCACTCATCCAATGCGATCAATTTACTTGAAATTTCCCACTTAACTAACAATTAAAACAACAATAAATCCATAGTTTCCCTAAGCTGTGACGTGACTCCCGCCCACCCCCAAACTTGGATCAGAACATTCCAAGCTACTGAAAAGGAAACTTTTGTTCGGATTCTGTTTCGTAATTTGATTAAAATATTTAAATTAAATACTTTTTCACGCGCAAAATGTGTCGGATTTGTTTGATTTAATACAAGGCGCTGCGAAGTCGGGCGTGCGAAGGATGACTGGAAATCCTTTTAATTCTTTTGCAAGCACAAAGCTCTCGTCGTGCAGAACACATTTCGTGTGTCTCTATAAATTGAAAAATCTACCGGATCGGAAAATAGGAAAAATACTTTCATTTTGACATTTTATCTGCTCCACCGTCGAGCTTGAATTGCGATGAACAAAAAGATGTGCTTGCCTCCCATTTTACATCATCCGACGCCGAGTAGCTACAATGGAGACGAGTGAACACACTTTCGCAAAGCGAGCGAGATAAAAAAATCTCAGGAATTCAATTTTTTAATTTGGAAATGAAAATTTTCGGTAAAAGATTTCGGGCCCGAAACTCGAGAGTGTTTGAGCGGAGATAACTTTTGACATCGAAAAGCGCTTTCAGCGGGACGCTTCGAGTAAAACAAGGCCAGCAACCTTCCCGGCAGACGAAAAATTCACTTATCAATCCCAAATGGTCGGGCACTGGAGTGAAGCGACGAGAAAGGCGACTTGGCGAGCTGCGCAGATTGGAACTAATGGAAAAATATCATTTTTTGATAAACAATTTGTTCATTGCTTTCAGTCGAAGAATTAACAGGTATTTTTCCCTCTTACTTTATTGAAGTCCATCGTGCTGCTTAGCGGGTGAAGACGAATAAAAACAGATTCCCCTGGTAAGGTTGAGACCAGTTGAAAATTTTTAGTGTACACGGTTCGAATCCTAGGATAATAAATGAAAAAAAATTATTTTTTATGGATTAAGGAAATATCAAAGAATGTTTAAACTGCACGCACCTTTCGCTGTTGAACACACAGTCAAATAACAAACTGCACTAAGTTTTCACGTAAAAAACTTCAAAAAACCTTCAAACCGTCTCAACATCAAAAAACATTCCCAACTGGGCTCGATGTGTGTCTGATATACATGTGTAGCTTATAACATATTTTCCATTTAAATGAGATTTACTCCCCTGTGATCATCAAATTAATTTGAATATAACTCGAAAGTAACAAAAAAAGAATCCCGAGCCAAAGCGTTTTTCTGGAACACAAAGTTTTTTTTCGTTAAATGATTTCTTTTCATTGGAATTCTTTGAAATTCTTTCTTTCTTCTTCGCCTGGTTGATCTTCATCATTTATAAAATTATTGTACGCTTTAATCTTGGCGAGTGTGTTTATCGATATGTGGGGATTCATCGGGGGATCCATAGAAGTTTATCGAGAAGACGAAACGGCGAGAAGGAAAGACTGAGAATCAAGAAAATGTGTGCTTGAGATGAAGTTTCTTTTCTCGTTTACGTCTTAAGCATTTGTCCGTCTCGTTGGTTTGTTGTTTGTTTCAAAGTTTGGGTTGAATTAGACGAACCAACACTGTCTTCAACAAGTCTGGTTGCTTATCTTTGTCAAATTTTATGAAATTTCATTCTTATTTTTAAAAAAATTCTTGAATTCAACTCGGCTACAATCTTGTAAGATCTTCAAAATCTAGCTATTTTCATTGACCCAACTCCCCAAAGTGTCCCTGCAGTCATCAGACAGTGCTGATTGGACTCACAAACGCGGGATAGTTTTTTCTTATTTTTCTTTTCGCCCCCTGCGGTGGCTGTGATGCATAAATTCGACCCCTGTTGATATGCCGATCTTCAAAAATGTAAAAGAACTTTAATAATAACAAAAGGCACACAACTTCGCATTCATTTTCACAAAGTACGGCTGGGCAGCGAAGGGCGAGTGAGATGGAGCGACGGTGGAAAGTTGAAATTAATTTCTTTTCGTTTTGTTGGTTCTTAAGGGCCTCATAGTTTGAGCAATTGGCATGAACAAAGAACAATAAGGCATCGACGGAGCAACAGAATTAAAATAAATGGCCATCCATCTCTTGTTGTGCATCGTGCAGGTCATGTGAAACGCCATAAAACGTGATCGTCGCGGTACGGAGCGTCCGTGGAATTTCTCCGTCCTTCTGGTAATTAGAACTTACTCAATCAGAAAACCACGCCATTTTAATGTCCACGTTCATTTGGACGTCAATGTCGTCATCTTAAAAGCATTTCTGACAGTCAATTGTGCGAGAGACGACGAAGAAGCATAAAATGAAGCCAGAAATTGTGTGTGAAGAATTCAGTCAAATTAAGAAGACAAAACCAGGATAATCGGATTAATGTTTGTTGTTCAATTTGTTGTAAAGTGAGATATTTTCGTCTACAATGGAAACGACTTGGAAATCACTTTGGGAACAAGGCTTACTGGGCAATGACGGTCAGAAATTGGCTGTGATCAGATAAATTCCTGGTTGGTTTTAATATAATTGAAATTTTTCTAACTTAATCCCTTCGCAAATTTTTCTCTGGTATTTAGCACGTTTATTTATGAACGTGAAATTTCTTTTTTCTCGTTCGCTGCTTGTTGACGGACTAAAGCCGGCTAGAAATCTCGACGAATTCTTATTTATCGTTATGAGATTCTTTGAACAAGCTGTTAGTTATCGTTTTATTATTTGAATAATCAGATTACAGGAAAGCTAGACGTGATAATAAGCCTAGAGATTGGTTTTTGTAAGCGCTCAGTGAAATTGAGTTGGGTGATAAAGTTCACCCAACTCAAGCTTTAGTTCAAAGTAACAGCAGTTTAATAAAGTTTACTGAATAGTCTAATTTGTTAAAGTTAAAAACATCGTCACCGCACAGTCAACTTGCAGTTTTTGTCAATAAAACTCAAATTTAAAGGACACACAGTTCAACAGCCACGTGTTGTAACGGTCACAATTCAATAAACGTGTCACCCACAAGATTTAAACTTTTCGCTACCTCGCAGATCGATCAGCTCAAGAACCATCTTTTTATTTCGATTGCCACTAACAGACCAACTGATTTATTTCCCCTTAAAGTGATTTCAATTAGTCGAAACTTCACAGCCTTCAAAAGAGACGGAATTTTTCCCATGCTCATCAAAACCATTTCATGAAACGCGCATTGTCATAATTCACAATATCATTCCGGACATTTTCATCTTCTTCATCTACTTTGTGCTCTGACTCGCTTAAATGAAATCATATATGTGAACATAATTTGTTTGCCTTTTTGGCCCCGGACCGCGATCAAAACGGTTAGATAAAATTTAATTTACTCCAAAGACGACGAGAGAGAGAGAAACGAACAGTTTGCAGTTGACTCCAATGGATCCAGCACGGTGAACGACTTTACAATAATTACATTCGACACATTCCGAAAATACTCTCTTAAGATGTTTTCTTGTTCGTTCCTTTCTTAGAGAATTCTTGACGATTTTAAGGCGTAAATGATGTCAAAATGAATTTGAATCGCTGCCAAGCTGTCTCAGGTGACCACTGGTTTCATCATTTGTGTAACTGACCACATCGCGTAACAACAAAAAATTATGAAATTTTAAGATTACTTGTACTCGAGCATATTTAAGATATTCAAGCCTTTATTCTTCTTCTTTGCCAACCTCTAAATGTGTTCTTGTAGCCACCAACATCAAGCCAGCACCAAGAAAAGCGATTACCTTTATGCGATCATAATGAAGAATAAAAAAACTGAAGAATTAAAGTTCCAAGAATAAAGAATTATCATTTCTCATAAAGAAATTAAGTCGAAGAATATCTGAAATGCCCAAATGTTTCACTAGAATGGATGGAATGTGTTTGCACAATAGAAATAACTAACATTCACCGTCTTTTGTGGGCTGTCATAGCAGCACACATGACGTCATTGCACAGTTAAAAAAATTGTCGGAAATATCTTCATTAAAGTTGGGATGAACCGTTGCGAAAGAGTTTTCATGAAAAGTTTTTATTGTGTCAATGATGGTGGGATGTTCACAAGTTGAGGTGTTCACAAGGTAGATTTTAGGTATAAAAACACTCACAAGTAACACAAGTTAGTAACAAAAGTTTGAGTCAAAGTTTCTAGTGATTTAAAATCAACTTCAGTTTCAACGCAATGGAAAGGTTTATGTACCAAATCAAGCTTCTGAGATTACTTTCACTGTGGATTTTCCAACAAACTTCTGTCTGTCAGCGATCTAGCGCAATTTGTCTTTAAAACCTTCTCAAAGTGCCCAAGAAAGCAATCAGAAGAGTTGAACACCTTGAAAAGCACTTAAAACCATTAAATTTCCATCTGCACATGAATAATGGATGATCCCCGAAAGTTTCTTCTCGCAAAAGGCTGCAAATGCCAGGAAAAATATTCTGAGCGGAAATTTTCTTAATTTGTTGCTTCGTCGTTGGCTTGACATAAAATATCTTCCCTGCTTGCGCCGTGTGTTGATATGAGATCTGGAGGGATTTTTGTCGTGTAAATTTAGGCATCAAGTCGTACCTTCTCTCTAGATTGTTTTCTTCCCGCTTCACTCGATGTTCGGTGTTGGAAAAGATGGTACATTAATAAATTAAAAATTACGAAACACAAGAATAAAAAACTGACAAAAACAACGGGCGAAGGAAATATTCTGTAAATAAAAGATGATATTTTGGAGGCTTTTATTAGGGATAGGCGGCGGGATTAGAAAGAAAACATTTGAATCCGAGAAGCTAACAAGCGAAGGAGAAAGTTTTGAATAATAAAAGTTGTTCTAGTCTCTAATTTCTCGAATGTTTTAAATATTTAATGAGTTCAATCTTCCCAAATGCCTTCGGCATTCGCGTGCATCTGATCTCAGTTAAGAAACTCGTGATAATCCAAGGCTTTGAGACAGGCTTTCAAATGCACTAAATAAGCTTATTAAAACCGCAATTCACACAATTTAACATGCGGCACATCTCATCCCTGAGTATTTTTTAATTTCTACTCGCCGGAACCCACGCAAGAGCAAAATCAATAATTAGTTTTCCGATTTGCTGGCAAACACAACATGGAAAAATAATATTAATTATGGAGAATGCCAGGACCAGCAAAAGTCAACGAGAAACGCCGCAAATCATTTGAACTGTTACTGGTTTGCTAATTGCATTGAACTTTGTGGAAATATTAATTATCGACTGCCGAAGACCCTGCCAGTGCATCATTGGAAATGCAAATTAGCTTTGTAATTAACAGAATTTATAAACATCGTATGAAAGTCGAATCGCAATTTTAATCCCCCGATGTTTATCATGACTTTCAGAAAGTTGTCTCGTTTTTGGGTAGGTATTCTGGCTTTATCTTGATCTAAAGATCTTTGATTGCCATCCTCGCATTATCACTCATTGATTGTATTCGCAAGACAGCCTTTAAGTGTCCACCGAATGCACAACTTGTGCTCAAATTTATGGAAATGAAGCGTCATGCAATTTGACATAATTTCCAAAGGATAATCCCGCAAATTAAAAAATCCATAACTTTTCTCTTTTATGAAGAAAAAATAAATTTGCAGTTTTCTCGCATCGATTTCTTTTGGTTCAGGCACACAACCCTCGTTGAAGGCACACAAAGCTCCACGCCATCGTCCATAATTTTTATTAATGTGACATTTCTCTTGCAACAGCAGAAACGAACCAAAATGAAACCGATCGAATTTATTTAAAAAAAATTTCTTGAAAATAAATTTCTTGATTGTAAATTTACTGGGATTAGTACGTTGATGATGTTGTGATTATTTTTTTTTAAAAAAAATAAGATTTGGAAGTGAACGTTTCTGATTAAGATTTGGAAGATCAATTGAATCCACTAAACTGCAGTGATCGGTTTGTGATGATGTTTTTAAACTAATAAAGATCAAACCTACCAAAAACATTTAAACTTTCTTTAAAAAAATTTAGAGTTTCAAGAGAAAGCAACAAAATTTCACATATTTCTAACAAAACCTGTTGCATCTGAAGACCTAACGTGACGTCACTCTAACTCATCCCAAATTATACTTGTGCAAGTTATTCTAAAACCACCATCGCCGTGGAGAAACATCTTTTTAACACCGCAGCAGAAAATACTTAATAGCAATAATTATTTCTTTAAAACTCTCTTCGCTCGGTCGTTTTCTCAATTTAACAAATCATGTTGCGGGATTTAACTGCAATAGCCCAGCTTGCTGGAGAAGTCACATATTTAATAAAAGTAATTCAGAGATAGTGTGTGCATGTCGCATCGGCGAGAAAAAATATCTCGAGCCTTCGTTTGCATAATATTTTTACGCATTTACAAAATGTTATTATGCTGATTTCTGTTTCCATCTTCATCCATGATCACTTCTTGCTTTATTTTGCATCTTATAAACTTATTTTTCGCCATGCACTCTCGAGCAAGCAAAGAGTTAACAAAATTTATTCGATGTTATTTGGAGTTGTACGTACTTCAAAAACTCTTGTTCTTTGATTCTTTATTTCTCATTTCGTTTCCACAGGATTATCAACGTGTTATGATTCATGCTTCCATATTCAAAGAGTCATCAAAGAATCACTAGAAGCCTCCTGTGCCGTCACTTCTTGTATTGCGTCGACGAGATTTTTATGTTTTGAGATTCCTGATAGGTATTGTTTTTGATGGAAGATACAAGAAATGGCTTTTTGCATGCCAAAAGTGGATTAAGAAATAAGAGAACACTAAAAAAGTTCAAAGATTATTGATGAACTCATCAATAACTTTTATGTCGGGGGTGATCATAAGTTAAGTTAATTTAATTATGGATGTTTTGAGATAACAAAACTGATTTGCTTGATCGTCAAAGTAGTTTTAAATAAGTTCTACAGTCGTTGCTTTTGTTTTTTCTTTAGCATTGCAATCGAACTATTTAAATTTACTTGTGACTTAATTTGCAATTGACCCTGGAATAAAATTGAGAAAACATTTAATAAACAAATCTTTAAAACTGTTAGAAGCGTATTGAAGTGCCTGCACAACTTTTCTCTAAATGCAACATGTATGCCACAAAACATTTCAGTTAACTGATAAGATCGCCTATAACAAATTAGGATTGATCCTGGAATTTATTTCAAGACCTCAAAAGTTAATTAGATTCTTGCCTTTTGATAGCAGCTTCGAAGAACGGTTTCAGGTGCTTCTTGGCCTTTCAGGTTCTCTAATCTCCGAGTGTTTTCAAAATATCAGCATTAACGACGGTGAAAGGATGCACATTTTTACTCCAGGATGTTCTTTTATTGAATGCTTGACAGCAAATTCTCTCTGCCTTCTCTTCTGAAAAGTGAATCCTTGTGAAGGTGGTGCACATGTGGCTTTGAAATTAATCCGATTTTCGTTTAATTCGTTTTATTGTTCGAGAATATTTTCATGTTGATAATTCCATTTGTTTGCGCCCGAGACTTTTTCGGCCCATTGTTGTCGCTTTTTGGGGGGAGTCGAGAGAGAAGAAGAAAGAGACTTTTAGGATTTGGATGTCATTGTAAAAAGGCGACATTTGAAAGCGTTTTTAATAATTTTAATAAAAACCATTTCTCAGGTACAATTTCTGTCGGCTCACTGGAACAATGGTCAGAGATTTTTTTCGTTTCTTTGTGAACTTGACATCTTTTGGTGCAATTTACCTGCGTGCCATTTTTGGTTACACAAAAAAGCGAACGGAACGTGGACCCAGATTAGTTCATAAGCGGCAATGACTCGGAGGTGTCTTCTCAATCTCCATGGCAAGAAATCCTTTGGCGGGCTGTGGGCAGTGATGTTTGGTTTTTTTTATGAAACAGATTAACGCTGCTTAGAATTACGCTGGATCTCTAGTGATTATGATTTATAGGGATTCAAAGCTTAGGCCCTGAAGTCATTGAAACAAATCTAATTGTAGTCGTCACATCATTTCTCAATTTACCCCATTGAAGGCACCTTGAGTTCCACAAGTTTCCATCGATGACTAATGTCAGATTTATGATTTAATTTCTTTCCAAAGCATCCCAAATGCTAATTTGCTTGCATATCGCTGAATTTATTCGCTAATAACTTACACAGAGCGCTTGATAAATGAAATAAAAACAAAATCCAAAGTGAAAATGCCAAATTTATTCTTGCAGTGACCGTGGCACCAGAAAAAAATCTCACAATTTATTTGATGCGCGGATGGGATTTGAAGAATTTCCATGGAAATAAGATGAACTGAATCGAATATTAAATTGCAATCAATATATGAGGCGAGCGAAAAAACATTTTATTAATTTCTTCGGGTCTTAATTTATTGTGTTTAAAAAATGCTGAAGGATTAAATTAATATTTATTCTTCGGTTTTTTACCCGGTCTGAGCTGTTCGCTTCTTTGAACTCGGGTCTTCGATGCCATATTTTAGTCACTCACGACCGGAGAAGAAGTTTCGCTTAATATGATAGCGACACAAACTGATACGGCGTGTTTGTGTTTGACCAGAAAATGCAGTGTCTCGTGGGCCCCGTCTGGGTGATCAGGTTTAAACTTGAGATCCATGTTTGGAAGCGAGTCTTTGACCTATTTGACCATTCCTTAATTTGTCGCCTCTATTCGCGCTGTTGGCGCTGCGCATACACACGATGCGAAGTGATATTTTAACCATGAGATATGAGTTTCGGCTTATAAAAATACGAGCCCGATATCCACGGTTTTGGTTCGATCTACCTCGAAGCAAATCTCGTCGAGAAAGAGAACGAAAAATTGATATTCTACAAATGAGAATTAAAACTGTAACTTACGACGTCTTAAATCACACACTTCCCGATTGAATTATTTGTTTAATGAAGGTAAAAAAAAGTTTCCATCGTAGCTGGAGCCTACGTTCAAATGTGTTTTAAGTCCCGCGGATGATTTGCTTGAGAAAATCTTTGTGTTTTAACAAACAAACTTTTCGTGATTTAAAACGATCATAAATATGTCCGAGTGCGATATCGCTGAGAGTGTGGAGAAATGAGATGCTTTCGAGGCTTGCGCTTGAAAAAAATCGTCGGAAAATAAAATTCAAGCATCACATGACTCTTGAATCAATAAGTGGATGATTTTCACGCACTCAAAGGCCACAACGAAACTGATACGTAAATTTCCTTTGACTGAGCCAAGTTCAACTTTAATGAATTTATAAATTTGCAGTCGGTTTTGCGATAAAGTTATGGAAAGTAAAAAAGAAAACTCAGTTTTTTTGCTTGCAATTGACTGCGTGGTTGTGACCCTGTGTGTGGTCATTTTGCTTTTACTTTCACTCTCAAGGCTTTTTAGAAAAATGATGTTCAAAGTTGGTCGAATCACTATCAAGCCAGTTAGAAACGCGGAAATCTGAGACATCAGCGGTTAAAAATTAAAAAAAAAAAGATAAACTTACAAATCGATGTGCAAATCGATGCTGCTAATTAACTAATAATTTTATAGACAAAATCTTTGGACACGCCTCATATCTTAAGGAAATCTCAAAATTGCACATTATTCCATTTATATACATTTTCAAGCTGTATGCCGTTCACTAATCTAGGTGCATATACTCAGCGATAATTATCGCACACTCTAAAAATGCAACGTTTCAATAAACTTTAATTAAATGGTATCTTTATAGAAAACAAAGTCCCAAGATGTAAATTAACAGCAGTTGTTGCATCTCACGTCAGATCGGAGATTGAGATTTTTATTTCGAGAGTGCGATGAATTGGAATTTGAAAGCCGTGAACTTTATGTGGAATTAAATGTGTAAAATCTAATGCGTTAAGATGATGTACAAGAAGAATCCCTTTCGAGATTCAATAGAACTTATTTCTTGTTTTCGTCTGGTTGGGAACGATCGAGACCGTAGAATAATCAATTTTCATGAGAAAAGCAGAAAAAATTGAAACCTCAAAACCCACATGTTCATAAGTGGCTGCGTTTAAAAGCGAAGAAAATACGAAATTTCAGTGTTTCTACGTCATTGGGAGAGAAGTTTAATTAATACACGAACTAATTTTTTTCTAGAATGGGGGCTGTACATCAGTGACAGGCTTAAGTTGGTAGATTGATTGGATTTTGGTTCCAAAAGTTCTAATTTTAATTAAAATCTTTGAAATTTCTTGAGTTATTCGAGATCTTTCAAACGAGGCTTTCAGTTTAATCCCAAACTGTGGCGTGTTGTACTGAAAAAACCTCGAGAAATCGGACAGTTTATCAGCTGGAATCAAACATTTAAGTCCGAGGAATTGTTTACAAAGCGTAGAATACATTTTATCATGTAATTTGAAATTCCCGCACTCTAACAACAAGAAACACAGCCTTACAAATTGTTTTCCCAACACACTAGAAAAATTATGTGTAAATTAAATTCATGATGAGAAAATTTCCGTGGAGGGAAGAGAAATGTGCAGGTTGAAGTCTTAAAATTACTTCCATAAGATTGATTAATGGCATTTTCGGCTTTGGACGGGAAAATCCTTAAAGCATCTAATTCCTTCATCCCGAATTTCATTATCGGAGACGACGGCGAATGCAAACATGAATGAAATTTCCATAAATAAACTGTTTAAATCGCTGTTCAAATGTCTCCCTACCCGTAATCTTCCTTCTAGGCATTCTGCATTCTTCAAGATAGACTTTTGGCCCAATCCCCCGAAAAAGATCATTTTCTGTTCCATTTAACGATTGACGATTGTAACTGAATTATAAATAGAAAAAAGAGAGTTTTAAGTAACATATAAATTAAATAAAGCTGAACATAAATCATAATTTTCAATTCTGTGCTGCACTTCAAAAGACGGGTTTCCCTTTTTTCGCTTCGAATGACTTCTTGAGAAAAAGAGAAATTTTCGAGACTTGAGGTTGAGTTCTGACTTCTCTCAAAGACATTACTCAAAACGGCCAAATGCAGACAATAATCGACGTAATATTCGAAGATATTTTACAGATACCTGTGCAGGTATTATGCAATGTTGTCACACCCGGGAACAAAGGCCGTGTTAGAATCGCTCCAGAAATAGATTCTGCCCTTTCAAACGAATGCCGATGAATTCAAGCGAAAAGAAACACGAAACTTGCAGGCAGCATCTTTGGAAGACTGATCTTCGTCGAGAGTTATTTTCAGATGCCAGCAGTCGAGAGTTGTTCGAAGGGGAAAAACTTGGAACTAAAAAACTGTTTCTAGGAAGTTTTGGAAAACTTTAACATGGAAGTTTTTTTCGGGAAAAGTTTTCTTACATTTTTATTCATTCGAGCGGATGAAAATCGAAAAAATTCTCCATGAAGTTTTCGACAGAAAAGGGAAAATCCACGCAAATCTTTTTAATAAGATGTGGAAACATGGTTTATGTGTTTGTACAAGTGTTTTTGTCACCTCATAAAACGGTTCTCGACGCCTCAAGCATGAAAAGAATTCATTTTTTGAGAAGCCATGCGAACAAGTCCTGTGTTTGATAAAGATATGTGAAATGGAATGAATAATCTTGCTTGAAGAACCGAATGTCTTCACTGCGCTTGGAGATGGAAAATTTATCGCGTCGACCGTAACCGTAAAGATTCCCACCCGGGTAAACGGAAAGTTTCCTCTCCTGTATTCGCAATTCAAGTGGAGCAGAAACGAAAATAACAGAAATTTAGTAAACTAGTAAATTTTCGTTAGGAAAATTGCCAGTTAGAGCGAGAAAGAAGCTTCGGTAGAAATTGTGTCAAGTTTTAGCAAACAAAAACACAAATTTTTGTCGAGAGGGGTAATAAATTGTAACTTTCACTCGGTTCCCATCAATCAGAAGCAGAAAACCGAATGAAGAAACAAATGAAAATGCTGGTGGCAAATAATGGAGACACTTTCAGTTCAATAAAAGTAGATCAGCAAGAAGAATGTCTAATGGATGCCAGAAACTACAAAGTACAACACCAACGACAAGCGAATAAACTGCTTGCAATGACGTAGTTTTTTCACAAGTTTTGAGTGATAATGAAGGTGTTTATGTCAAGCTGGGTTGTGGGATAAATCAAAGATTATGAATTGGTCGGTTTGTTAATAAAGTTAGCTTAGATTTTTATTTTTTGGGATATAAATAAAAATAGAGAATCTAAAATTGTATTTCTGCATCCTTGTACTTTTATTTATAAGTCTCAATTATTTTCTAACAACTTCAGCATTCAACAGTTGCGAAAGTTCATTATTTAAAAGTCCAAAAATTTTATTCCTGAAACTTAGGATTTCCCTGGATAGCGTGAATGTTGAAAAAAAGCTTTACAATTTAAAGTAAACTACAAATTTGTCTAATAAATCCAGGTCAATGACAGACTAAACCACATTGATTTTATGTTCATAGCAATTGTAATCCAATTTTCACTTGAAAAAATCCAATTTTTCAATAAAATTTAGTGCAAATAACCTTTTTGTCACCACGATAAACAGCCTCAAATACATTAGCGGTAATAAATTATACATTGCACCTCTATGTACGCTAATAACCTAACCGGGCAATAAACATTTAAAACAAACAGCCATAAAAATATTGTTACTCGTCTTGTTCGGTGCACGTTGGTAAGAACTCCCATAAAAGCTGGTGATATGGTGGCTTTGGATCGGCAATAATGATATTGAAGTGGAATTTTTATTCTTGAATGTCACTTTTACACTTGTTTGTGCAATATTTTGTTTCGTGCGCTTCTCTCATTCCGATGATGAACGAGCTTTCAATGAAATTGCTTTTTTCTGTCTTGTCGAACTGCAGCAATTATCAAGTTGTGTGTGCTTTTCAAATTACCAAAAGGAAAATGTTAATCGTAAATCATAAAAAGTTGGAGAAAATCGCTTATCTCGAGTCTGATTAATCCGCCTACGCGGGTGCAGCGGCAGAAAGAGCGCAATGCTTGAGCAGGGCACTTTAACTAATCATAATATTTATTGGCGATACTTATTTCGTTTGTTTTAATACTTTTTATGGTTTGCTTTTATGGCATTATCGTGGCCCGAGAGTAAAGAACGCAAGAAAGCGGTTCACGATCTGTGCACTCTGCTCGATGTTTTGGCGTTTTTGCCTTGCCGTTCCAAGTCACATAATATTCTTCGTAGCTTTAACAAATCGCGGGCGCGAGAAAATCTCATTATTGCTTGTAATACACGGCGGATATTACAATATTGTACACACAAGCCGTGTGATCAATGGCAAATGATTAAGGTAAAATAAAAGTTTTGTCGTTTAAATTCCGTTTTCGCTTTGCGCGAATTCTTTGTTTTTATTTTTTCGAGCCGCGCATTTCTGCTTTTTGTATAATTTTGTTATCGTGACGACCAATCGAGTTCAATTAATTTAAATATATATTTTTTCGTTCATTTTCCTTTTTTCATTTCTCTCCTGCCATGCCTTTTTGGATGAGAGAAGTTTTACTTTGAAACAAAATTTCATAAAAAATTGCGGCGCTCTAGAAAAGAGTTGAAAGAAATTAGCGAGGCAAGAACATAAAATGAATGGATTGGAAATACTTATCAAAGGCTGGTCTTGTAAAAGCCACTCGCGAGTGCAAGAGACTCGCTTCATAAACTTGCCAAAGGGACACGACGCTTGGGGAGTGTCAGGGAGTGAGGTTTCGTAGCAGTAAATTTAGTTTTTTAATGACAAGGTTGTTCACAATGTGTGGCTGTTTTATTTTTCATTGAAAACTTATTAAAAGTAAGTTAAGTCTTTGGTGATTGTATCCCAAAACCTTTTCTCAAACCCTACAACTAAAATTTCCGTGCAAAGTGATCTGCATTTGAAGACGAAAAGTCTCGTAAACGCAATGATTTCGCTCCGATTTTCGATGTTTGGTTGTTGATAAAAAATAAATTATTTGTATTTAATTCAGAATTTTATAATTTATCAATTTTCTCCTGAAAACCGGAGCTTTCTGTTTAATGCTGTTTAGGATCTAGCTCGGCGCGATATTCATTCAATGTTAATATTTGTTTCACCGATGAATTACGATGAAATTTTTACAATTTATTTCACAAAAGTTGGAAACTCACGTTAATGATGGTGTAAAGTCGTGCGTTTAACATTGAAGAGTAAGCCTGGATAGGATTATGAATCAGAAAGTGATCATCGCGAGAAAGAAGGCGCAGATTATTTATGGGATCATTTAAAATTTATTAAATTCCATAATTGACATAATTAATGTCGTCGCGGCGCGACCGAACTTTCGGTTTCGACTGCAGCGGAAGTTTTCAAAAGAAATTTCGTTCTTGACCGACACAACTACCGACTCAGCTCTGATGAATGTGCTCCAATAAACTTCAGCAGCAAAATTTATTTTCATTCCGAAATCTATAAATTTTAAATTCACTCAAAAAATCTAAATAATTTCCAGAAAGTTTAGAGATCGGTCGTGTGTGTGTGCCTGTGCTTGGAGTGCGAGAGTGGCTCGGAAGATAAATGGCTTTCGCATGGTTCTTTTTCTGACAAATTTTTCCCTTTTTATGGTTTTTACATCTCTATATTAGATTGCAAATGACATCGATGGATAAACATTGCCGCTCCTAGCTGCGGAAAGAATCGTCGTCTGGTTAAACCCTTTATGGGAAATTGGCGTTCACTCTCGCTGCGAGAACATGACTCAAATGAATGTCGAGAGCCTTTCTTCTCCGGCGGAATTTTTGCGTCGGACTTTTTTTCAAAGAAAACTTGTTCCGGGACAAACGACACAAGACGAAACATGAACATTTCCTTTTGATTAAATAGATATCAAACAAATAAAAATAATGCGGCACGGTATGATTTATAACATTTTGAAAACCATCCCATTTATTTTTCATCCCTTTCAGCAACTGAATTATTCACTCGGCGTTAGAGAAGAAAAAATTGTGCCGAACATGGAACAAGAAATAAATCATTTCGGCGCAATCAAAAAAATTGGATGTTTTCTTCCTTTTTTTGTGAAAATTGTAAAAAGTATGTAAATTTTTGGGTGAAGGGGCAATTGAAGGTTGGGTAGGCTTGAAAATGTTGGAAACAATTGATTTCAAGTGTTTGTCATGATTTTCAACCATTTTTGATGCTAGAAAGACAAGAAGTTTTGTGATTTGTTGATGATAAAAATTGTGACGTCGTTTTTGAAGACACACTTGTGAAACTAGGCTGAGGGTCAATTGTGACGTTTGTCATTAGTTCAAAATGTTTGTTAACAACGAATATACTTTTCAATGAAACTTTTAATCTGCCAGCAATGAAAGCGGATCTTCATTGTTAAAATTTACTACAAAACCCTCAACCAACTCTAATTAAATCTTGTGACATCACTGACCAGCTTCCTAACCTTTACATTTTGCATTTTTCCGACCTAGATTCGCCATACACATCGCCTTTCTGTGCCTTAGATTAGAAAGGATTGCTAAAGGGCCTTTTTTCTTAACGATTTTTATTGTTTTCCTTCACGTCTCGTTAGAAGGGATACACACAATTGAAAGGCGATAAGAAATCATAGAAATTCATTTTACCCTTTTTTCTGATGATGGCGATAAAGCGACGCACAAAGGACATTCGTTTGCGATAAAAAAGTCTGAAAGCAAAATTTCCTAACTGTGCTGCACAAAAGACCAGAAGACATCGTAAAGTACCACAATAATCATCCCGAAACCTAACAAACATCTCTGTTTCTCGATCTCAGTTTTAATTTTTATGATTATGATTATTTTGACTTTTTTATTGCTATTTATTGTATATTTATCACGTAATAAAAATTAAAAAACAGTAAATTTCTCTTCTCTCAGTCTTCTTTCCTTTTGTTTGGCTGGCGAGGCTCTTCAAACTCGATGCTCTTCGAACATCAACTTTAAGGAAAATGTGTAACAGAGACGACACATTAGAAGCAAAAATTCTAAGAGATGAAATGCCATAAAAGTAATTTATCGTAGTCTTGGTTCCTTTTGACTTGTTTCTCCCGACAAAAGAGCTCAAAAGTCGCATTTCTTGATTTTATGCTTCTTTAAATTGCAATAACAACAACAAAGAGTCATGGCAAGGGGATGCAAAGGCAAGTAACTATCGCAATTGCACTGCAGCAGCATTCGTCAGCCAAAAAAACATCAGGAAACTGGCAAGGCAGGGTGATGCAGCAACAGAGAAGAAGGTCATTGTCGCTATCTTGCTCTCACAAACGATTTGATTTATGATCGTTTCATTAAACATCAAAATTATGTTAACAAACCCCTCAAAACCATAAATTGCTGTAAAAATTGTGCATCGCAAAGCACTCACACATTGACATGTGCCACTCAATTCTAGCAAAATGCAACGTGCCGCGGAACATCGTTCGTCTCTTTCTACACAGAAAAAGTTTCGAAAAAGAATTCATCGCTCGGGCTGTCTCTCAAACAGACGAAAGCAACAACACAACTGCAGCCATGGATTGATGTAAAATGGATTTTCGAATTGTCGTCAGCATGGAAAATGTTTCATCACGGTGATCATAGAAATATAAATTATTGCAGCGGATCGAATTGAGTGAAGAACTTTTTGCGAGATGTGCCTTCATGACGCTATTATTGTTAGCATGAATTATCGTCGCGTTTGAGGGGAAGTGGAATGATATTTTATCTTGCGTTATTACAATTTAATGATGAAAATATTGCTTTTGAAGCGATGATGCTTAAGCAGGCTGCGAAGTGTTATGAACATAACATTTATTATTGAAATAGAATTTTCTTGAATTGTTTTTCAAGGGTAAAATTCCTGGAATTATTGGACTTTATTGAAACTTGATTTGGATTAACTTAAGGTGTTTGTAATCTCTTTTTTTGATGCCAAAGTCCGACGGACGGATTAACAAGTATTGATTGCCAATAAAGTTTCCCGGAACTTACATTAACATTCAATAAATACCAATAAATATGAAACTTATAAATAGGAATTTCTAATCTTGACCTTTCTGTTCCAAAAATCTATCGAACCAAGATACTTTAAGTTCAAAGTAGTCTTGTAATGGAAAACAACAAAGACATTAAATAATTCCCAATAGTTCATTCAGGAATCCAAGAATCTAGGAAAACCTCAAAGCCTACCAACAAACTCTAAGCTCCAAAAATAGAAGCCAATCTCCAACGTTGAGTGCCGTCTTATTCGCCTAAACTTTACATTTTGTGCTGTTAAACATAATTTATGTATTTTATTAAGAATTTATCGTTCCATTTTAAGAAGGTTTTAAATATTTAATAATTTTTATGTATTGCTTTTTATTGCTTCTTCGCTTTCTCTTTCTCTTTCCGTTCCTAAGCTTCTCATCGTTGCTATCACGGATAATAACTTTTATTCGCATATTTTTGTGAGTTTACCTTCGACGAAAATTTTTCTCATTTAGAAGTTTTGTGCTTCGGCGAAAAAACTTTTCATTCTCCATCGCGATATTTGAAAATTTTCCACCTGAAAAAATGTTTGAGCTGCAAAAAAGGAAAGAACAAAAAAACTTCAAAGTTTGAATGAAAATAATTATTGTAATAAAAATTTATTTCCTTTCGAAGTTAATTAAAAGTTTTTCTTCTTCTCCTTTTCGTTTTTTATCTTTATCGTGTGTCAAGTTGTTGTTGAATGCGCGCCATTACAAATCCCCATTTTGGTTTATTGCGAAATCTTGCGTGTTAAAATTATTAATATGCGTCATTTATGCTAATCAAAGGAATCAGGAGAGTGAGCGAAGAAATGGAAAGCGTGAAACTATACTTTTCCGACTCCTTTATTTACCAAGACTGGCTCGAGACTATGAACTCATATATTTCATTATATGCGACGCAAGAACGAGGCACACGATTATTACAACATTTATGTTGTGTTTTTCCGCGTTCTGTCTCTATTGCTTCCACAGTTTGTATGATATATGGCCGAATCTTTTATGTTTTTGGCTCATGAATATGAACTTAACCAACTGAATGTTGTCTACAAGCTTTTTTACTTTCTGCAAGATCATTAATATGCAATTTTTTCAATTATCACATGTTTGCACTGAATAAAGTTAGTTAGAAGGAATTTTAATACGTTACTTCGTATGTCATTGAGATGTTTGGAGTTGTAGAGTTGATAAATGATATTTTTAAGTGGAGACATTAATCTTTGATTGGAGTACGTCTTGAGGGTGAATTTCTTGAACAGTCAAGGATTGTTGAGTTGAATTGATTGAAGGACTATCAATTACTTTATTCTTTAACAAAGTTTTGTGGTAAACTTTAAACCAGCACTGTAAAAACTTATTTTGTTAAAATCCATTTGAATTCTTAGGAAACTTTATTTTATATTTTAGACATTTAAATATTTAAATTCAATCCCAAGCAAAAATTCAACCAAGATTCAATTTATTTGCATCTAAAAACTCATTCTACAATTCATTTAAAACTGTCAATCGAGATTCAGAAAATCATTTTAGATTTCATCAGCGGAGGTAAATCCAATTTGGTGCACATCTCGATTCTAATATTTTGAGAAGAATCGAGGCTAAAAATCAGGTGATGTTCCAAAATATTATTGTTCATCGCAGCTACCGGCGAAAGACAACAAAAAACCGACTGAAATTAATTGTATAAATATTTTGCCGACGATAAATATAAAAATCCCATAAAAGTGTCTAATATAAATTGTTCAACTTTTACTTTTCATCCCCTAACGAGCTCCGAATAAACACTATCGTGCTTTGTTTCGCTTTTTGGGTCCGCAACATCACACTTTTCGAAAATGCTTAAAAAACATAGAAAATCAGTTTTCATGCTGCAGCATAAAACATCGCCGTTCGCAAAGTCACATGCTCTATCTCTTTCGTACGCTTGCACAAGGAAGACGAAAGGGGAAGAAGCCCAAACTGAAATGTTTTTGCGCTGATAATGATGATAAAGTACTTTTTCGGTTTTAAACATTCTTGTTGCTAACTGGTTTTGCATTAATTATAGCTGCTGCTGATGACTTTTTCCTTTGGTCGAAGCAATCATGAGTGTGAATGGCAAGAAAAGCGCCTTTCAAGTCTTATCAGTCAAAGCCGTTCCTTCTTCGTCAACTGCGCGAAGAATGGAAGTTTCAGTCAAAACCATCGACAACAACAAACGCCTGCAAGAAACGTCATTGCATCAACATTTTTACATTTGCACAAGCGAGGGAAAAAAGTGCAACAAAACATTTTGACTCTCCAACGAGTAAAATCTGACAAGAAAAGAAGAATACTCGAGAAAATATACTGAAATCATCATCTTGCGCGCACACACATGACAAAAACACGTCCAAGTGCCAGGTAGCATCACCATCCATCTCTTTTCATGATCCTAAGAAATGCCATTTATTATAAAACTTTTCTGTGAATGAATGTGTGGTTTTTTGTGTACGAGAAGGTAAAAAGCGCAAGGCAAAAACATCACGCACACACCCAGACCACGTCGATGTGCCGGGCGTTTTGAGTTGTACTCGAGACAGAGAAAATTTATTTGCTGGTAACATGTTATTTTTCATCTACAGCAAGCGTCTCGACGTTTTTCACTTTTCGAAGTCACGCAAAACATTCGAACACACAACACAACAGCGTCGCAAACAGCAGCCACACAGTAAAATTTAAGTGTTTGTGATGGCAAAAAGGGAGAAGAAAGAACGAAAAGAAAAAAAATAGGTGGAATCATCGAAAAATAACGAATGTACGTTTCACAAAAGGGGGCGTGCCCATAATACATTTTCATAGTAGTTTGTGCCTGATGAATGCTGATTGACAGAACAGTAAAATTTTTGCTTTGGTACGCGGACGACGTATTTTAACGACGTCGTTTATATTGAAAATCATAACAATATATTTTTTTTATTGTACATCTCGCGAACCACGGAGTATTTTTTCGGATACTTTTTTAATTTTTCGGTTGTTTTTGAAAAGCGAAAACAAATTAAGCAAAGGAAATCAATGAGAATTATGAGTTTTTAATTTCGGGAAGCTCCGGTGTGAATAGTGTTGCACAGAATCAAAGGATAAAGTTTTTTGTTGTCGGCACAACTTACCGCGGGAGTGAAGCAAAACATTGCTGCTCGATCGACGACGTCTTCGAGACACAGAGAAAAAAAAAAGTTGCACCATCATTCATAATCCTTTCGCTAGTGAAAGAAGCTAGGACATTGCAAAGTGCTACGAAGGAAGCGACAAAGGATGGATCGAGTTACAATTATTTCATCATAGCGCGCCAAATAATTGTCATCGGATCCTTGTTTCTTAACGGTGCCGCACATCACAATTTTTCACATCTTTCACGACACAAAAAATCGCTACGCATACAAATGTATACAAATTTGAAGTAATTTAAGTGATACACAAAAAAGAATTAAAAAATTATACGAGAAAGTAAATGATAGGTGATAGCCAAAAGGTGAAAGAAAAAAAAAAGTTAAGTGACATGAACAGACTCAAGACTTTGGTTTAATCGGTCTCGGAAAGTGCATAAAAACAAACGATTGATAATACATGTTGTATACGGTTTTCGCGCGAAATAAAATAAAGAAAGCTTAAAATTAATAAAGTTAATGGATGTCACGATGTTTAACGGGAAGTACGAAATATCCGTGATATGATAGAAGATTTGTAATCACAGCGATTCGAAGGAGTGCAGTCGGCACACCGAATAAAAATTAATTACCCTGAGTGGTTTGTGCACGTTTCGCGAACAATAATTTCATTTTCAATAGACACAGACTTTAATTAAACGAGACGAGAATAAAAAATAAGAGAATCGAAAGGTGTGTGTTAATTGTGTAATAGAGAAGATTCGAGGATTTAATTTACATTCAAAAACACAGCGCCGATAGCACCTCGGTGATTTATGCAAATTCATATTTCATGCTGATTAATAGCAAAACAACAAGAATTCGGTGTTGGTCAAGTGCAGAGAAAAATAATTAATTGAAGATAAATTCAATTAGGCTGAAAGTGACCATCAAGTGATTAAAAAAGCACAGCATAAAGCATAATTTTTGTCACTTCAAGCTTCGAGTGAAATTTTTGTAAAGTGGCCACAGACTTTGCCGCTCCCCGAGCAGAAATGGCTCAACCAAGGGTAGGTTTAAGTTTTTTTAATTCACTTATGACCGTCCGAGAGTGTTTTGTGGTCTTCTTAATGAGACAGAAAAAGTTTTTTTGTGCGCCCCTCAGGCACTCGCGACAGTGACAGTAAAGTTCTTGACTAGTTTTTTTTTAATTAATGATAACAGAATGTGAGATTCAGTGCGTGTGTCCATCATGATCCACCCAAAATTCATCATCAGGCAGAAATCGTGCGGTTAACAAGAATAAATGATTAATTACACAAACTCAGTTTAGCGACGGAATTTTTTCTCTTCGCGCGTTCGAGTTTCTTGTACAAGTCGTTGCCGATGCTTGCTGCTGGCGGGGCCGACTTCGGCGAACACATAAAAATTACTGCTATTAACTATTAAAAATAATTATGTCATTGACGAAATGAAACGCCAGAAAGAAAAAAGTTATCAGTTGATCAAATATGGAGCTTTGGACATTTTTTCTACTTTCTCATTGTTCGGCGTTCAATTTTTCTCTCTTTTCGATTATCATTCGAATCAACACGGCCGATAGACGATTTTTTTGCTGTCGTAAAACTGTGATAAATTTATAATTAATATGGTGTGACTACTTAAGACATTTTAACGCAATTATAGCACAAGAGTTTTCGCCTTTTCTTGCGCGGCTGCTTAACATTCTCCGACTCACTTTGATTCGATTTAATTTATTTCGATAATTTCAATAAATTTCCACTCTCGCGGAAAATTGTGTGGGGCACTTTAAAAAACCGCAACGGAATAAATAAAATTTTGAGGCAATCAAAACAATTTTCCGTGTTTTTGTTTTCGGCTGATTATTTACACGGCGGGTGGAAATCATTGCCAAGAATTGTTCAGCTAGCCAGCAAGAATATTTTCGCTGACAGGCCAAGGAAGAAAGGCATGCGCGTATATGTCAAAAAACCTCGAGGAACAAAAAAATTACTCGGAAAAAAATAATAAAATAAAAAAGACCATCAATCAATTCCAGCCATTTTGAATTTAAGAGAAAAAACAACGACGACGACCGAGAAAAAAGAGAATCATGTGTGTATCTAAAAAATAATGTATGCTATGGTCCCAGAGATATGTAGAGAAGAATGTTCTGTCTATGAAACACTAGATGAACGACGCGTTTTCCTTCCAAGCCCATGAGAGATATCGATATGTGTACAAGCGACCCGAAAAAAGCGAAAAACAACTAAGAAATGAAAAGATAAATCTCGATCTCTTTAGAGACGCGTCGCTCAATAGTAATATTCGAGATAGATGAAAACGTCGAGTCTTTGAGTGGAGCTCACACATTAAACACTATTCTAAATATATGTTCCGCTGGGAAGGAAAAAGAATCATCGGAATGAAAACAACAACAGCGCGGCGCGTTTTCTCGATACAGCTCGAAACGCACAACATTTTGAACACATTGTAGGATCTCCGATGAGAAAAGAAATTAGAAGATTTAAATTTAGTGTCGACTCTCGATCGAAATAAATATTTTACACGGTTAGAAAAATTGTGTCAGGTTCGGTAATCGGGTTAAATTCATTGAATGCTTTCGAATCGTCATCATCGGTCGGAGATAAAATTCAATTTACGCTTGGCAACAAACCACAAGTCATTGATCGCTAACTGTGAGTGATCTGCACACACCGCGGCGGTTCCGCGTCCACAAAATAATTTTCCGACCGTTTCCGTTCCATATTTGTGTTTGTTTTTGTTATTTTTTTCATAGAAAAGTGTCTCAGACGTGGAAAACGAGGAAATTTCAAGCTACACGAGAGTGTCAAAAGTAAAAGTCAATGATCACACAAATTAGGAATCGAGCATGTTGGCAAAAAGACGAACAAGAAAATTGTTTAAATTAAACCGTACATGCACGGGGTGACTTCATTTGTCAAACTCACAAGAAACGAGTTGGCCCAAGCCCTGAACTTACTCCAGTTCTACTTTGCTTAGACTCGGTGCTTTCCAGCACACAAAGACAACCGAGAACCTCATATATCATCCACGGCCTAGTGAATCCTAAAGGAATCCATTCCAAAATGTGTATGTTTGCGTTGAAGACTCTCTTCTGCGTTCTTCGGACGAGAAAATCCATTATTTCTTTTCCCTTTTTACATAAAGACATTTTGAAATTTGAAAAGAAGTTCTGCTTCGAATGGGAACACACAAAGTTCTTATTTAGTTTTCTCTCTTTTGGCTGGGCAGAAATAAAAAAAACTATTTCTTTACGATTTCTTGAAGATGAACAATAGAGACACAAAAAAGGATTTGCTGGATGTTCATTTGAATAATTTTTCGGGTTTCTGGCTTTTGTCTTGTTCTCCGGGGCCGAGATTGAAGAATTGCTGAATTGAAAAGTTCATTTTGTATATGATTTTATGTTGAAATTAAATATCCTGGGTAGGAACGTGCGTAAATGGTGTGGAATAATTTTATTTCGAAGCTCTGAACCCTCAACAGACTATTAGTAATTAATTCAGATTTTATAAACATTAAAGTAGTAAAAAGAAAAAACGAATTCAAAAAACTAAATAATGCCGAAATGGCACAATTAGTTCTTAAACAAGCTAATAAAGATAAACAAATGCCCGCAAAAACCTTATTTTTATCACAAAAACTTTAATTCAACTCTTTTTTTTTTTGCAAAAACTTAATCTCCGTCGGCTTTGGTCAAGCACCTCACACGACAACTCACATTAAAGCGTCCAGAAAAAGACGAATTTTAATCCGGAAATTTTAAACAAATGCGATTAATTTTATTTCGTCTCTGGCAATATTTGAATTTATTCATTCATTCATCGAAAAAGGCTTTTACATCTCTCGGGTAGGAAAAAACAGTTCTCAGTGTCAAGCCACTATAAAGTGTCTCGCATAAAAAACAGCACACTCGATGTCTGTTCGTGACACATTCAAGAGCATAAAAATTCAGAACCGGTGGAAAATTTCGCACTTTAATATCAAATAAAAACGCAGAATAGTAAAAACGAATATCAGACATAAAAAATTAATTGCACTTCGGGCGTTAAAGCGACACTATAGATAAAAACACTGAGAAGCAGAGTGGAGATGGGGGAAAAGTTATATAATTTATTAAAACTGTGATTTCAGTGTGTATTTGCTGTGTGCGTCCAAAAACATAATAAATTTAGTTATAGGCCATGACTGTTTCCATTTAATAATTTTTTCTACACCGAATTGTGTTATGGCTAAGCAACGGCGATGAAAAATGTAAACAAAAATTAGATTTATTTTAGTTTTCATGAATGAATCGAGAATAATTCGCGAGTTTTTGCTTGGATACCGGTGTAACAGCGAGTGACAGGGTGATCGTCAAAGTGAAATGTCCCGCCGACGTTTTTATGAAGAAAATTAAGAAAAGTATTTTGATCCAATCGAATGACAACAAGTAATTAAATTAAAATAAATTCTCAAGGCTTCAGTTTCGGCTTTGGCACATCTTTCAGAAGTTTTTCATGACCGCGTAACGAACATTCTGAATTTTTATGACTCTTTTTCCTTTCCGTATTTTTAGCTTGTTGAATTTTAAATAAAAAATCTTTAAATTCGCCTGAAAAAAAAACATACAACAAGACAAAGAAGAAGTTGTCGAAACATTTTCAAGCGACGAGAAAAGTTTTTAACCTGATTTTATTCATTATTCGAGCGCAGACGAAAAAAACGATGGCTATCGACGGGCTCAGAAAAGCAAAAAGCGATCATTAGATATGGGGGCATTAGCCAAAAATCTATTAGCGATCGAACGTTTCCTCCGCCATAGACTCAAAAACCCGTTCGCAGTCACACACAAAAAGTGATCTCGAACAGGAATCAAGTTCCCACAAATAAATTTGATCGTCATCATTACCAGACACTTGCTCAAAGTGTAGCAAAAATATGAAAAAGAGAAACAATAAATAAAATTTATTTTCTCATAAGACAGACTAATAAACTTGTCACCAAATATATTCATCGAATTGTTGTGTGTTTGTGCACGAACGTACGAAAAAGCCATGTGAAGACAAGATAAAAGAGACGGGGAGGGAATGTGGAGTAATTAAGGTATAATAATTTTGTGTTCTTGCTTGAGTTGAAGACGACCGGCATCAGCATTCAATAAATGTCGCAGAAGTGACAGAAAATCAACCATCTTGGTATGCGGGGTCAGTTTTGTGGATGTTGCAATGTAGGAAATGCATTTTTTGAGGTTACGAATGGAAGAAGCTAATCAGTTTTGATACAGATATTTACACTTAAGTTCTAGCAAGTATCTTTGCCAAGTTTGAAGTTATAAAACCACTAAGAAATCACTTTTGTAAGAACACAGAAACGTTCAGTTTTAAAAGCCTCAAAAATCTTACAAATGACCGTCCAAAAAGAATCGCTCGCGATTTTGTCTCGAGAAGTTCTGTGAACTATATCGAATTGATGATAATTTCGCATTTTCTTGACCAAGTCGACGCTGGTCTTTGTCTCTCTCTCACTCGGATTATAACAAGCATACAACTCATTAGGAAGAATTAAAGGAATTTTTATTCAGCCCAAAAGGCAGTTGACGAGAAAAATAAAGTCAAATTGGATTTCTTCGGCGAAGCCATCGAAAAAGAAACAGAAAATTAGGTGCGTCCATCGGATCGTTTCTGGTTTTTATTCTCGTCGGGGGAAAATAATTTAAAAAAATGGTTGAATAACAAACGAAAATAGATCTTAAAACGTCGATAAAATATTTAAATTATGAAGATTTTCTTTTCTTAATATTTTCCCAGCTTAACTCCCATTCAACGACACAGAAGACACCGTCCGGACTGTTTCGAATTCAACTGTCTGTAAAGAACTGTTTTCACGACTTTGAATTTAATTAAATTAATTAGTGCGTCTTAGTACATTCCATGCCGAATCTCGCCCGAAAAATCTGGTGTGGAAACTAAAATTGAAAAATCATAATGGGTCATTCTTCAGTCATTCTTTAGCCATTACAGAAATAGCGAGCTTTGCTGCCCGTATCTCTGATCTCGCGAGCCAGGTCGTTCTTCTCCAGTTGCCTTCGCTCGGCCTGTTGTCTTTTGTGTGTGACTCTCTTGATTTCAATCTCACGATTTGAAGGATTATCATCATTAAATGTGTCGCTCCAGCCCTCTCCATTTGTGCTTCTAGGAATCCACACTCGCAAAGGCTTGAAAAGCGACGCAAAAGTCACCAAACACTCTGAGCGGGGAGAGAAGCATTTTTGTTGATCCTTCACACATTCCAAGCCAGATCATGAGATTGCGTTTTTTTTGTGTGCTCGAGTTAAAACGTCTGAAAGCAGAGCAAAGCAACTGAAAACACAATTTAAAGTTAATACCACTTGTCAACAGAATTTTAAACTAAATGTTTTTGTCCATCATCTTGCACAAAACTTTTTCGTCGTCTTTTAATATTAAAGCAAATGTGTTGAGCAAAACGCGTTTGCGATGAAACCATCTTCACTCGAGTATCACTTTTCGAGTCTCCCGAAGCCGAAGGAAAAAAATTAAAGTCTTTTTCGCGCGAAGTGTTAAAGAAATGTCTTAAGAGAATCGAAAACGTTTTGACGATTTAAGAGAAGTGAAAAGAAAGATGAAGACGAGAATTTTATGTTTTTCAGCGAAAGGCAAAGCTACAAACATGTTGAAACACTTTGAAAACAGTGGTAATCGACGAGTGCTTCTTTTTGCACGACGATTTCTGTTGACGCGCATTCGAGTGCGATAAAATATTGAGAAAATAGCGCAAAAATCATCGAAAATTGAATCTTACACCGCCGATGAACACACCGCGAATTGAAAATTCTAAACACTGCGGCACGAATCGAGAGTGAAGAACTTCATTGCGTATTCAAAGCGTGTTGGAGAACTTGGACAAAACAGAACGGGGGGAGAGAACAGATAGAATTTGGAGCGACGATAAAGACAGTCAAATTGATTTGGTAAAGAATTCATGAAAATTGATTGCAAACAGACAAAGATTCGCGCCTTTCTGGCTGTTTATGGCTTATTGACGGGATTTACCTAATGCAATGAGTTATGATTTTGAACTTTATGTGTCTTAATATGATTGATGATAAACGTTTCACGTCGAATAGTTGAAGACATTCGTTCAAGTGTGGATGGGCAGAGAAGTAAAAACACATTTCTGTTTGTGAATGCAATTAAAGTCAGCTGTGATCGAGCTGAACAACAAGAAATGATTTTTTTTTCTGCCTATTGATTTTGGACGCTGTTTGCGTACAGTTGGCTATAATTAAATTATCGAGTCATTGCTTAAGCCGTTAGCTTCAAGTTTCTTTTTCGCTTAACACAAGAAATTACAAATAAGCTTAATGAAGAATATCATTTAAGCGCCCAATGAGTTGGAAATCAAGCTGGGCGGGATGCGGTGGGTTTGGGACGACTTATTTCTTTTAGGATTCGAGCATAATCTGAGATAGTTAGGCTTTTGAGTTTCATCATGTAGGATTCAAACCACAACTTCATAGGTTGTCTCAACGTTTATCCAATCCCAACCTTCATAATTTCTGCTCAACAAAATTCATCGGAGTCGGCCAGCGAATGTCGAATAATAGCGGGCAAAAGGAATAATATTTAAAATTATTAATACGCCAAAAAGAATCTTGTAAGAATAAAAGAAACTTGTTTCTCTCCTCATGGATCCGACGTCTACTGTCGTTCAAAGGCGAAAAAAAGAATTAAGCGGACTCAAAAATTCATATTTCGTTGTTGTTGCTCGACTCTGTGATTCTGAAATGAAGTTTCCATAATTGAAAATCAATGCCGCTTGCGATGGACAGAAAGTGTGGCAACAGGGCACACCGGCAGCATCAGCCTTAGACACAATGAATCGTAGAAAAATGTTCTGAGAAGGGGGCGCAAAGCAAGAGATTTTAGAGAAGAGAAAAAGCCTGAGTCATGCGACACTAAAGAAGTCTTTGAGGCTTGTTGAGCATTTAAATAACCGGCTTAGCAATATTTTAGGCCCAATTTAAAGCTTCATAATGCAATTGACGAGACTTAGTCTTGCCCGAGATGCCCTCGAGACTCATTTGTAATGCGTATGCAATCTGGCAAAGTTCGCTTGCTTGAGAAGATCACTCGTAGCGACTCACCTTGAATGCAATTTTTGCTATGAGACTTTTATGAAAATGAGAGAACACGCGCAAAGCTTCACTACACGTCGATATCGGTGATCGGTCGGATTTTTCGGATTAAGTGCGGTTAAGCGGCGCGCAACTTGAAAAACTCATCATCTCTCGAGCGCGCAAAACTGGCACATGCTGGTAAATGACTATTTAAGTCGACAGGCTATTGAATTCATTCATTTCGCCTTTTCAGATACTGGAATAACGAGAGAAGAGGAAAAATTGTATATAAGTCTCGACGGAGATATTTTACATTATTATTGCATGTTTCTCAATGGCATCGGCCAGCTAGCTGGGAAGTTGCTTCAATAGCTTCGCAGTCAACAACGAAAAGCCATTTGTTAAAGTAGAAAATTATTGTGCTTTTAATGCGTTAAAAAATAACAAAAAACTGTGAAGAGACTTGGCTTTGGTATCTTAACACTCAAGACTCGAGTCTGAGCATTACAGTTGAGCAGAGCCTTGTGGAGGTTTGTTGATGGGCTATAAATTTGGTTCAGGTTGTCTTGACATCGGAACTAAATCGGTGATACAAGATAATAACGATTTTGAGGTTAGGTTATCGAATTTAGAGTTAGGGTCATCAAACTTTGAGGTTAGATTTCGAAACTTCAAGGTTCTGTCTTTTAAATATTGCAGAAGTTTGCTCAAACTTTGAAGTTATGTAGACAAAATAGAAATTTCTGTACATTCGAGGTAAACCAAACGCTTTTGAAGTTATTTCCTACAAAGAAATCAACAACATTTGAGGTTAACTTTTAATTTAAGCCACCTGAACCCCTTAAATATACTCTTCTAGTCAAGTGTCTTTGCAAAAAAGCTGTTGAATGCCGATAAAAACAAGCGACTCACGGGATTATTCAATTATAATTGCTAATTATTCGTTTTTCTCTCAGTCTCGCGAACAGAGTAGTGAAGCCTTCTTTAATGCCATTTTCTAGTTGATAAATAATGTTCAGCTAATAAGGCATGAAAAATGACAGTTGCTATGTTTGGCACTTCAAAAAGAGAGTTTCCAAGGAATGAAAAGGCCGAATGGCCATTAAAAGCGATCGGTTACCAGACAATGTGACTCTTTTCGCCCCGCTACATCTTAATTGGTCGCAAAATGAATTACGCATGCACGATAGTTTCCTCATTAATTGATGCGTTAATGAAAAACGAGAAGCAGCCGAGAGTGGTTGCGTAGTAAAATTTATCGACTGGTTTTTAATTTAATTTATCTGCAGTCCGTGTTAAGGAAATTCATCTTCCATCTTGATTCTGTTGAGGTCTCTCTTCGTTTCTTTGTTGCCTGTCAATCTTGGCGAGATGTCTCTGGCTCGAAATGCAAGAATAAATTAACCCTCCGCCTGCTATCGCGATCGTCGTTGCGACTCAAAACACTTTCTCGCGTTCCTAACTGATCATCAGCAGAACATTGTAATAAATTTATTCTTATTTTCTCTTTTAATCTCCAGTATGACGACGGCTTGCATAGCTATATGGACGCCAGTGCAGCAGCAATGTATGATCCACATTCCGGACATCGACCCGGCCTTCCGGGACTGCCACCTCATCACTCACCACATATGAATCATGCTGCAGCCGCCGGAATGCACGGCTACCATGGAACACCTAGTCATGTATCACAAGCAACAAATCATATGGGTGCTGTTCAGCCAGACAAACGTGATAAAGAAGCTATTTACGGGTAAGCGTTCGTTGTGCAAACACAGCATTAAGTTAAATTGAATTTCCCCACCGGGCCCGGGCCGGTGAAAAGTCCGCAAAACACCATAATCATCGTATTAGAGAGAAGCATCTTGCTGATCGCACACCAACAGTTGACTCTGAAGCCCACTTAATTGCTGAGTAGCGCACACAGATCTTTATAATCATATTACGATACGTTTTGGTCATCATCATCACATCTTTTTATGGTCACGAAGAAGACCCACAAAAAACAAAAGCCGAAGATGATCGCTTTGGTCACTTCCTATGCAATTATGACGCTGATTGGAGTGAAAGACGGGTCGTTTTGCGGGTTCGTTAAGTATCAGGAAAGGATGATCGAACATCAAATCCCCGTTAATTATAGATCACCTTAAGTTGAGGGCAGTTTTTGGGACCCTTTCACGTCCGAACGCTAATTGAAATATTTAAAAAACTATAAATTAGGCTTACCCTAACCTCGAAACTTCCTAAAACTATAATTTTTCCATTTTCACCTCGATGTGCATCTCTCGATGGACGATCAAAATTGCGAGGGCTGTTCTCTCACCTTTAATAACATGTTCTCATAAGAAGGCAGCAACGATAAAATATTTCTCTGTGTATTTAAATTAAGTTCTTTCTCTACTTTTTGTTTGCATTTTTGAGATGTGCATCAACATCTGTCGTCATACATACGCTGGCTTTGTTGAAACAATTTACGAATGTGCATTTCTTCGTGTAAAAGGTGAAGGAGAAACGAAAACAAGGGGAGAAGGCAAGACAGAGAACACAGTGCCTTCTAAAAAGTCATGTTTTCTTCGGAGTTTTGAAGAATTGGGTCATAAAATATTTAATAAGAAGACATCGGTGAAATTTGTCTTTAACACGACTCATCAGGCGAAAGGACAGTTGAACATTCGAGGGGCAAACAAAATTAATTTCTTGTGATAGATAAATTGCCTCGTTTTTCTGTTCTTTTCCTAATTTTTTATTGCCGAGTCCATCTAAACACATTCCTTCGTTATCAAGTGCATGAAAAGGTAATAAAAAATTAACTGCAAAAGGTGTTTCTCCTTCGAGAAGCCAGCCCCAGACATCGACACGACTCTTGATACAGTTTTCAACGTCGTTCGTCTCTGACAACAAATTCTCGTTTCTCAAACGGTCTTAAATGGCTTTTAAAAAGATATTTATCGAGAAAAATAAAAACAATTCGAAAGAAATAAACAATTTCGTTTCGTTTTATCGCCAGATCGTTTGCAGTTGCATTTCGTTTTCACAGTCAAAGCTTAATAAAAAAATAATGTGAGTAAGGAATTGACAAGTTTATAGCAGTAAACATATTAATGAAAGCTGGTCCCGTTAAGGGACGACTTTTGGGTAACAGAGTTGAACGTTTTCCTTTTGATTTTAACTGAAATCATTAAATAACAATTCAAGTTCTTTTGATGTTTGTTATCTAACCTCAGAATCTGCCTTGTTTTTCGATTCCTTCCCTCTCGTAATTTATGATCGGCAAAAAATCACCGAAAAACTCGTCTCGGAAGCCGTCACAAAAAAGAATATCAAAAACTGAAATTTTATACGCAAAACAGAGTGTTTTGACGAGGGACAGGTCAGTTCTATTGTTAAATGTTTGTATAAACATCAGTCTGGAGCATTAGTTACTCTCGGAAGGTCACCTGTCATCTTTTATCAATTGATTTTGACTTTGTTTTCAAAGCGTCTGAGACGTTAAGCATGACTAAGAGAGATATCGATTTAAAGAAATCCTTCAAGACTGTCAAGTGAATAACCCCTCTTGATGAAGATGAATGTACGATAAGATGATGTTGATGGAAGAGAGAAATGCGAGCGAGTGGAGATACTTTAAAATGTGCCAGCCATTTTTTCGTATTAAAGCGAACATTATCACTCGGCTGTAATCAAGAACATGCCATTTTGAGCAATGCCTTCGGAAAAGACCCTGACTCAAATCAATAAAAATTATTTGTTGTCTGATCAATCAATTTTCACGTGCAACGATAAAAAAATGTTCACAATCATTACAAATTGACATTAAATCACAATTATCACATGGTGATTCCTGAATAATGCATTTTTGCTGCATAAAAGGTGGAAAATTGCGATAAGGAACTCACCTTGCGTATGCAGGAAGTCAGAACATGACGTTTTGCGTAAACAGTCGAAGTTCTTGTCGATAAAGCGCTTGAGACGCTAACAAACACGAGAATTAGCCGCAGAAAAGAGTTTCAGTAAGCGAACCCATAAATTAGCCGTGCAAAATCTGGTTCAAGTTCAACGCCGAATATAAAAATAACAAAATCACATAAAAAAGCTATAAAACATCCAGACTAACAAATTGCATGGCGAATTTTTATCAATAGCTCGCGGAATTAAAAGTTCATTCATAACATTGCAGCTTTAATTGTGCAAAAAGCGAGAAGAATCGCGTTACGTGCATGATTATTTCTACAAAGTTTGAGCTTGTATCAGTGCATTGTTAATGGCAGCGTCCATCAGTGGTTCCGTTGACTAGTTTTTGATGTTTTTTTTGTTAAATAATTTTATTTGTTTTCATAAATTTGGACTCGACGCTGCTCGAGAAACTGCTCAAAGATTCATGAGTACTAAACAGTTTTCCTTCTGGGTTTTGTTCAGTAGTTACAAAAGCTTAAAGTTTGTCGACTGGAACATCGACTGTAATTAAATGCAGATGCACAATCACTTGTGACAAATTTTTACACACGAAAAAACGAAGATTTTAAAGTGGAAGAAATACTTTTCGACACGAACGGCCATAAAGCTTGTCATGTTTATTTTCTTAAGCCATAAATACTGTCGAATAAATCTAATTATATTCTCTGTTATTTTTTGTCTCACTCATCGAAAAAATGTTTTCTTTCTCGATGGTAAATGAGACACTTAGAATGATGTGCAAAAATCATTTACTGGCGATCCGATCACAACTTGAGGACGTTTCAAACAAACAGTCTCCGTTTAATGGAGCTATTTTCGGGTTTTGAAAACATTTTTCTCGCTTTCAAAATGCGTGTAAGAAATTAAATTAAACATCGTACGTCATTTCAATATTCTCAAGTCTTTCTTCGTATATTTAGAAAGCACCGCGATCGACGAAGAACGGAGTTAAAAAACATAAATAAGATTTTCGAACCAAAGAACTGGTTCTCGTTTCACGAAAAAGAACAGAAAAAGTCGTAATAATAAATTAAAGATTTCTTTGCCTTCCTTAGTAAGAGAAAATGAAGAAAAACTCTTTTCTTAAAATAATATCTAAAGTAAGGGAAAAAGCCACAGAAATATTATTAACAAAAATAATAAATTAGATATTGGAGATGAACGGGGAAACGGGGGCGTTCATTGGTGATGTAAGAAATTGATCAAAAGGTTTTTTTCAACCATTTCAAAGTTGCCAGCTTTCTGAAGGAACTTTGACTTAAGTCAACTTCTTTGCTTCTAAAAATGGCAGCACTTTATATCACCAACATCACTAATTATCGCCCCCAAAGCACAATAAACTTCTCACCGAGTGAAAGAAAGTATAAAATTCCTTTCGATTCTTTTAATCTCGAATTGTTATTGGGAAGCGAAAGACACGGGAATTGTTTCTGAACTTGAGTGTTTTCTTGTATATTTCGTCAATGGAATCGGTGAAGAACAAACCCAGAAAAAGCGGAGTAAAAACTGTGTCTTTTCTTCTCTCTTTCAAGGAATTATCATTTATATGGTCAAATTAACAAAATTTTAACGTAAAATGTTATCACATGTTTTGATTTCTTTTCGGGCCGCGGAATCGGCAGAGACTTTTGCGCAATGACCATTTTCAGCTAAATGCAATTATAATTTAAAATCTGCCTTTCTCGATCGTTTTTATTGGCCCCGCGAAATCGATTTCTGCTGTAAGTTTCCACTCAAAGCGACACGAAGTCGTCTGTAATTGATTCCGTTGCGCAGGAAAGTGTTCAACGACCTGCACGTTACGAAAACGCGTGAAGCAGCTCCAGACACGGGTATTGTTCAATCTGACTTCCTAGAAACGAGTTGCTGGTTAACGCTGCTAGCGAATTTAATTTGATATGCATTATTGCAATTACGCAAAATTGCGAAAATTTTCAAGAAGCCGATGTTTCATGTACAACTTCACTCAGAAGTGTTCAATAAGCTCTCATCCGTCATATTCCGCGTCTCCGGGCGCTTCTCTGTGATCATTTCGAACTCTAGCACAATTAGTTTCAGTCGAAGACAAGTTTCCAAGTCGTGATGAAGCGGTGAATTGACTGCATAACGTCTTTTGATGGACGAGAAATGGTTGCATGAACACCGTCGAGTGTGTGTGCGTGTAGGTTCAGCTGATAAATAAAGTCAAACACACATGGAACAATGACGATGCATGTTTGGAGCGGTTTCTTAATCTAAATATTTATAAAATTGTTATTCGACCGCAAATGATTCTTGTAAAGACATAAAAATGTTCTCGTTATGGTCCACGAGTTTACGTTTTTGTAAAGCAGCGGCGATAAATTTTAGTTTATGACTAATTTCTCAATTAAAATGAATCTTAAAAGATTCACTTTCATTCGAAGAATGCCAACGACGGGCCAAAAAATTGTTCAGCTTTTCGGCTGTTTATTTTAAAACTCTACACCGACTTCTGTCTTTCTTTCTTGTGTTTTCTTAACGGCGTCATCCACTCGGCGTTGTTTTCATTTACGATGCTGAAGGAAAAAAAATGTGAACACGACATCGGCAAACATGACAAAATAAATTTCACTGAATCTCGTTTATTAAAAAAAATATCTCTCGCTTTCTTCTTGACTGATGGCCGAGTTGTGGCCGAGCAACTCCATGAATTATCAAACATTCAATTTGCTTGCTGATTTTATTCGGAAACTCGATCGGAAAACGCCCGGTTTTCTACACCCCGAAACACGTGATTCCGGCTGAATGATGTCAGATGACGCAGCATAAACTTAGTTATTGTGCAATAATTCATCAATGATATTCAAAAATTCATAGAATTTATTTTTCAATGCCGGCATAAATTTGTGATATTCATGATCTGTTGTGTTCTCTGTGTGTGCCTGCGTTTCTCTACATTCCGCAATGAAATGATATTCAGCATATCATTTTTATGCTTCTCTACTATTTGAGTATGTATTTATGTAAACAATGAGTTTATACATTCGCTTTGAACAACGAAACATCGACGTACGCACGTCGTCGTCGTCAGCGCAGCTCGTAAAAACAGTAGACAGAATTCTGTTTGCTTTCCAGCAGCTACTGGTTCGCCCCATGACGGGTGATATCGCGACGATTCAGACGAAAAGCGCTTGAAACTCTTTGCTCTGCTCTCGCTGCGATCTGAATCTTCTAGTCAATATTGTCACATTCACGACGGCAATAAAATATTTTAAAGAATCTTTTCTATTTGTAAACGAGACTCGGCTGTGTGTGAAGAGCGATAAGTGCGAGCTTGGAAATTAAACGATTGCTTTTGACGACGTCACAAATTAAAATCCACTGAGACGCGACTCGCATCGTGCTCAATTTAGTCACACATTCTCATAGAAATGACCTTTGAAGCTTCTTTTGTGAATGGAGAAGTGAAGTGATGAATTGAGAGAACGTGGGTTCGGTGTGGGAGATTGGAGAAAGGGTCACGGTGGTGGGTTTGTGGTATAAAATGGGTTCACCACAGTAGAACTCACCATTTTTGAACTCGAAACATAAATAAAGTTTAGTTTTTCACCTTATTCACCAAACTCAACTCTCAATGTTCACAATTCTCACCACTCAGTTTAAGGTTTCTCGGAAGTTGTGTTGAACAGACACTCTTGAAACACTCGACGTAAATTTCAACCCACCCCACACATCAAAGCATTAAGAATTCAATTTCATTTCAACCGAAAACTCCATCAAATTAAATTGTGATACAGAAAGCATCATGGGTAGACAAGAACAATTGTCCGAACGTCGATCGAGAGAAATTTCAAAGCCATCATTATAGCCTATCGCAGATGTGATGATGATTGATTTCAATTTAAACTTGTGTGCTTCAATTCTTCACTCTTTCGTTTGTTTATTAATATGAAATGGTGGAAAACACTCGCATGGGAATTAATAACTTTGTTTATTCCTGCATTTGTGCGGTCGTCGCGCTCAGCAGATTTTTTTAATGACTCATTTTTACTAATCGCAATTTGTTTTTCTTTTTCTTGTAATTACAGACATCCACTCTTTCCACTATTGGCATTAATATTCGAGAAATGCGAACTCGCGACATGTACACCCCGCGAACCAGGCGTTGCCGGTGGCGACGTATGCTCATCAGATTCCTTCAGCGAAGATGTTGCCGTTTTCAGCAAACAGGTAAGCCGAACATTCCGCTTAATTACTCTGGAATTTCAATGGTCTTTTTACGGTCTATGGGGCTTCAGTGCGTAGTAAACATTGATAAGGAACATCGCACCATTGCTTAGCGTATAATTGTGTGACAAGTTTCTGTGAAAGAAACTTTCTTATCAAAGACAGAAAAAATCGAACATCAATCGCATGTAATTTGATTTTGTGTTCTCGAAAATTTCATTTTCTTGATAATCACAGAAAGTCTGGTAGCGTTCAGTGTCAAACACAATTTCGACGTTCCTCAAATTTATCTGACATTAATGGAATATAAAAATGTTTGTAATTTCGCTGTTTGGCTGGGGACACAAAACAGAAAATCATAAGACGGTTGGCTTCTTCTTAGCCTCTATTAGAACTGATAAGATTTTTTTTCTTCTTCACCTCCGCCTTCAATGAGTTTTTAAGGTAGCCAAATTTGGAGTGTGTAATAAAAATGATTTTTTACGACTGTTTGTTTACTTAATTGATTTTTGTGGACTTTGCTGCTGTATTTTATCAATCTCTAGCGTAAATGATTCATGATTTGTACTTAGAAGCAATTGGTTCAGCTGATTTCACAAGTGCAGTAAGAAATGTCGCGTTACTCAACATTTTCAACATGTTCACCAAGTTTTTTGAATGTTAACTTGACCATTCATTAAACAACAACAAAGACTAACAAACTTAACCACTAAGTAAAGTGTCGTAGTAAAAATGGCTAAAGTTCACCACAACCTTTCTTAGTTCACCACAAATCAACATTTCCACCACTTTTCACACCCACAACCCATTTGTATTCACCTTCTGAACAAAATTTATGCATTATCTCATAAAGCAATAGAAGAACTAGCAAACAAGTTTGATCTCCTGCAGATGTTGCCTTTCACTTGGGCTGTTAATATCAATTTATAATGTCAGCATGTGGCGCAAACCCTTTTCCCTTTACCAATTTCGTATGAAAATATTTTCTGCATAATCATTACGGCATCTCATTGCAACCCCTTTCCAAACACACTCACGGCTTCATGTTTTTGCTAGCACAACACAAAGCTAGTGCCTGAGAAGGAAACTACTGAGCAGTGAATTGAGCAACAACTGACACCATTAAATCATTAGTTTTACATGCAGCAAGGAACTCAAAAGCACAGCGCATAACAGCGGAGTGAAAAAAGTATGATTAATTAATGATTCTTAAGCCTATTATCGCTCATTTTTCCGATCCCAACAAGTTGCTTTATACTTTTTTTCGGAGCCCCTAATCGATCAAATTAAATGTGACATGTATTTTATAGAACTATGTTTGACTCACTTTTTTCGGGAGTTTTTTTCTCGTGTATTTGCCGAACACAGTGAAATGGTTTCTCATATCTCGTCATTGACTGAGAATTTTTGGGGCTAAAGCCGAGCAAGGGCGTCGCTGGTTATCGAGCGAATCGTAAATCAATTCCCAGAGAACCTTGACCCCATCACCCGCTCCCGACCGGCACTGCACCGTGATCAAACAGGGAAAGCAAATAAACAAAACTAGAGACATGAGTTCTACCAGAATTTTTATGTGTTGACACAATGGGATAGATGGGCTGTTCGACTGAATATCTGTTTGGAAGTTTTTTTGATAAGAAAAAGAAGAAAAAACATTCGAACTTAGTTGTTCAACTCTTATCAGTGTGTATCTTATCAAAATGTATCATAATATGGTTTTTCTGGTGTTTCACTGCTCCACGGTGCGGAATGACGATTACTGTTTGATAATTGTAATTACCTTCGACACCCTCGAAATATCTTCGAGTGTTGCCAGCTTGTCTCGAAACTTTTTACGATTGTCGTCATCATTACTGGCATTTCCTGCACCGGGAGAGTGACATTTAATCTTTTACCATTCCCTTCTGTGCCAAACGATAATTCGAAGCGAAAGGAATGTCGACTAGAAACAGTTTCAAAAACAAAAATTCTCGAGAACGTCAGTGCAGACCCAAAATCCGAGACTCCGAATTTCTGTGTTGTTTTGGAAGCGTCCATATGATGAACACTCGTTTATGCTCCGTTTGAAGGCATATCAGAGCTAACCAAATGTGGGGAGGGAAGAAAAATAAATAAACAAGCGCAGCATCAACGAGAAGGAAAAAACTTTCTTCTAAATTTAGATAAGAACAGTCTTCTTTCACTGACTTTTTTCCCGGCTTAAAATAAACTTTTGATGTCATCACAACAATTTTCAGTGAGTGTCGGTTTTAATGTGGCTTTTTATAAAAAACGAAGAACGAAGAATGATCTTTTTTCATTAGTGCGACACCACACATTCCCTTCGCTGATGTTCATGATGAGTGTCGTGAAAGGCACGATATTGTGTATGCCGAGAAAGATGAGAAATGAATGATTTCATTATACTCGAGAATCGTGAAAATAAAGCAAAAAAGATTTTCATGAATCAAGCGGACGAAAAAGAGTGGCAAGCACATTATCCATGTTTTAATTAACGATAAGTATTTCATTTCTTTCTTCTTTTCTTAAATTATGTTAATAATAAATTTTATGATGTTTATTTATTTGTGTTAAGAAAAAAGAAAGAAAAAAATGCATTTTTTAATGTTGCAAAAAATCGTTGTTCAATATGCAAAGAAACTTCTTTGGGGGATGATCGTGAATGATGGCAACTCAAGTCTTTTCCCTTCACTTTTAGTTCACTTTATCAAAATGCATCAAAATGTGCATCTGAAGTTACTTTTTAAGTCATGAATCCACCGAATAAACCCATTGTGACAAAGCACAAACATTGTTCCAACTTCTCCTTCGAAAACTTTACGATCCGCAGACGATTTTTCGTTGTTAAAATTTAATTTCTATTCGACCGAAGCAAAAGAAGTGAATAAACTCAACTCTTGGTGAACGGGGCAATCACAAACACATCAAAATCGCCTATTTTATCATATGCAAGCACTTAAAATTCTTCTAGCAACATCCGCTTTAACGAGCAGCTAAACAAGCAATTAAAAACCGCGAGTCATATTCAATTATTTTCTTGAGTTTATCGTTGACTATCGCGCTTGCATTAACTTTAAGTTCATTTTGAGTGTTGAAAATATTAATCAAAAGAACCAAACGGAGACGGTGCTTGTTGAGGAATGGAAATTTTAATGGTCGATTTGGCTAAACAGGCCAAAGAATCTTCAAGTCAAAGTCTTCATTATGCTGTTCCCATCAAAAAGAAAATGTCCGAGACTCTTAAACGCGAGAAATCTCGTTAATAAAACGATGAACGTTGTTTACAATACACGCCGGCCTGACCAGATGATTCAGGCTGGGGCCTCTTATGATGAAATCTCATACGGTGCTCGACTTTTTATGACTTCTCAAAGAAAACAGTCGTAAAAGATTTTATTCGAGAGATTTCTTGGGGATCTCTCACATCGACTTCTTTTATCATCATGAACTGTATCTTTATTACACTTAAAGTGAGCTGGTGGAGGATGTCGTTCACATGGATCGTCTTTACGGTTCCGCACCTTAGAAACTGGAATTTTGTTTGGCCAATGCAATCAAACAAAAAGTTTTCTTATCAAAATCGTTACTTCCGGTCTTTCCACCTTCTCGAGAACCCGGAAAGTGACTCAGCCAACGATAAAACGTGATCAAAAGCGTTCACTGTCAAAATTGGCGTGAAAAATGTAGGAAGCTATCAAGCCGACGATCGGTTCTCGAGTGCCGAGGCTATCTGCGACTGATGAATCAACAACTTCACTGATTGTCGAAAACCATTTCATGCAAATAAAAAACCCGAAAACATCAACTAATAAAATATCGATTGGCTTTTACGATAGTTAATGTGTATATGAAAACGCAATTGATGGAAATTTTTATCACTTATCGAAATGATTACATAAAATATTTAATATTCACAGAAAACGCTTTTATGACCACGCTTTGGGGCCAGTACTGCATATTTTCCGTGTTTATTGTTTTTTTTGTAACATTTTCGAGAAAATTTATGGGACTGTGAATCGATTTTATATTCTTCAGGTGTTTTAATAAACAATCGCTTTAATGATAAAATGAATGCTTTCGGTTCCGCATGCTTTCTGCGCCGAAGAGTGAAAATTATGATTAATTCCGTAGTTGTGTGTGCACTCATTTATGTCTGATGACTGGCTTTATTTTTGGCGACGAAAATCATAACGACAAGAATGAAGTCGCGGAATTTTTATGAATTAAACGAGAGCGAAGATCTTAAATCATGACTTCGCACAGGCACATTCTAATGCTTCATATAAATAACGTTCATCAACAACCGTAACATAAATTGCATCAGAAGCCATGATGGGTGTAAAAATGTTAAATTGACTCTGTTTAAATAACGCGAACTGCCACTCGATGTATCTTCTAATTCTTGCTTCATTTAAACTTTCATAAATTAAAAGAAATATTTTTAATGCTGCATGTAAAAACATTTTCGTAGTCATAAAACTATATCACGTTGGTTGCGTTTATGTTACGATGACAGTGATCTCGCCTTTTGCTTGTGTCAAACTCACGAGTGCAGAAAATATACGTCAAATGGCCTAACCAGGCGATTCCGTTTATGCAAGCGTCATAAAAGTTTATGCAACGACTTTCAATTTCGGTTGGCATGAAAAGTGCTTGTTGCAGGGCAAAGGCAAGCGGCAGAACTTGCATGCAGAAAATTGTCAAACTGTTAATAGTTAATTCGACTTCATTCAAAAAAGAGTTCCCCGTAAGGCTTGGCTTCGTGTTCCACGTCACAAACGGCCCGTTGTTTAAGGTTTCTCTCCCAGCGACAGCCAATAATTAATTTAAATTGAAAAGTGTTAATTGATTTTGATACGGCTTAATTGGTTTATGAAAAACGAAACGCTGTGTTCAGTTTTGAATGCGGAAAAATGTTTTTTTTTATACATCAGCTTGATTTGATGTGTCAATATCGAGAAACGTGCAGTGCAATAATCCAATGTTCGATTGGAGTTGTGGTGCAAGAAAATGCAGTTATGAAGTGATCAGCAACTGTTGAAACTTTAGTTCATTAACAATAATTACTTTAAATACTGGTTAACTACAACACTATTCGACGAACATCACTGTCGCACACTCCCAAAGCAGTTGATGTTATGAAATATAAAGAAATTCCATCGAAAGCAACTTTTTTCGGGTGAATCTCGTCTCGGGATGATGTTGATGTTGAAATGCCAGATGTTGCGATGTTTGCTTTCTAGAATTCGAAGAGATTCACTTCTTCCATCGCTTCATCCATTCCAGGCAGCGATGTAGTTTCAAGAAAACGAAGTTTTAGAACGCTTAACCCGAAATGTCTATAATTTAATATAATTAAGGCTTCTCGAAAATGGGATGAATTATTTAAAGCCAATAATTATAAAATTAAATGTAATGAAAATCTCAAAGAACGAAGCTGGAACTATGAAATGGTGCTTTGTTTGATTTATGGTGTTTGAGACTCGTTAAATTTATTGTTGCGCTCGCGATATGACTCAATGGATCCCAAAAGGCTTCTTAAACACTCAAAACAAATCCTAAATCACGAGAAAAGGTTTCGAAATCCAATAAAACGCTCGCCCTGAGTGATTGATTGATTTCAATTAATGAAATGTTGCATTTTTTCGGGATTGCAGCAGCACCAGCATGGCTCAAACGAAATGCTAATCACGAAATTGGCTTTGCCGGGGCGCAACATTATGTGCACACAGTTTGTGCAGTTTTCATGCTGTGCCGAACCACATAACTGCGCATTTTGCTGCAATCTCTCCCTAGTCGACCTTTTTACACGCGACCCAGTGCTTCCTTCTAGTGCACATTGTTGTTCTCTTGCCAGTGTTGCCGCTCTCGATGTGAAAACAAGCAATTCTTCAATTGAATGAGCTACAAAATGAAATTGTCGAACAAGTCGAGTCAAAATACGCTTTCTGGCTGCGAAGCGAAGAAGGAAATAATTTTAATGCCCTCAAAGACATTTTCGAAATTGCTTTCATGGTGCTGCCTGCAAGGGAAGAACTCTGAGCGAGTGAAAGAAAGACGAAATAAGGGATTTAAGGGCAATTCAGATGGTGAAGGGATTTACAGAAACAAATAATGGCTATTCTTAACTACAGTCAATGCCAGCATTTTTTGAGGAATTAGTTTTCGAGCGGAGAAAAAGAAGATTTTCTTTAATTGTACAAAAGAAAAGGAACGAGTCCCCTGTTGAGTCTGAATGTCTACCTGCTCGGCGCAGCTAGGGTTCGCTTTAAAACCTTAAGTTCCCTTTCAACATAAACGAACGCACACAGCCACACACGCAGTCAGTCTCAAAAGGGTCCAAAAAGGCACGCAGAACCTTGAGTATGTGTTAAATTTTTATGAGATCGTTGTCTTGATCCGTTTCATTGCTTTCACTGCTTGATCCTGTTACGATTTGGAGAGACTGGAGACTCGTGTTCCATTCTCAGTGCACTTTTGGCAGAATTTCGGCCGTAAATTAAAAGATGTCACTTAAAGCAATTATAAGCATCATCGCAATGGCAACTTTTGCTGCATAATCCGGGAGAATGCAAGTGGATGCAAACAATTAGAGTCTTAAGTCGCCTTTTCCCATAATTAATGAGCGAGACTCAGCGTTTTGGGGCTTAACGAGATGAAAAAAATTCCCGGACGAGACTGGATTAGCGCCGAAAAACTTATTTCCCTATCGTCGCCGCCTTTTCTAGCACACAAAAATGTTTTTCTTTTCGAAATTCACTGTAATTAGACGAAATTCTTGTTTTCCTTCCCGGATTTTGATCTTTTTCCAATACTTTGTTTAAAAATAACAATTTTCCCGTCTTGGAGCCGTAATGATGAATGTAGTGTACACGTCGGCTGCCCCCAGAACAGTCGAGTGTGTGCAGGAACACAATGTTGCCGTCGAGCCAGACAGTGCTGAGTGGAGGAAGAAGAAGCAAACAGCAGTGTCTTGAAATTACCTATTCGATGACAGAAATATATTCAGGCCTGATGATAGATGCTTTCCTTATATAAATTTTCTCATCATTTCTGGTTTTCTCTGTTCTGGCTTGCACGAAGATGGCAGACAGAAGCAAACTGCAGTGGGAAAGGAAATTTAATTCCGAAGTGGCGCAGTTTTCCTGGTTCAATGGATTGTTGATTCAGTGATTCCGGCCCTGCGGCTTAAGCGATCGAAACGTTAATTAGACGAACGTAAACAGTTTTTGGTTCTAAACCACGTGCTTTTCCCGCGAAGCTGTTTACTGAAAGGCTGAGAGAGAGAAAATGGAAAATCATCTTCGGTCGTTGACGTCACGGTAATTGCTCTGGCATTGGGATGTATCGATGGGGGATGCCATTTAAGAAATTGGAGAAACTGGCAATAAGTTTTTCAGCTCCCAGTCTAATTCTTCAATGAAAGTGTAAACATTAGATGTTTCACAAAATATGGCGCCGGTAGCGGTGCACATGGAAATTCAATATTTTTCTTGTTCAACACTCGCAAGACTTTCAGCCAGCAGCACTTTCTTGAAGAAGCGCTGACGGTGTTAGTTGAAATTGGTCTTGGAAGATGATGAGTTGATTGAAACTTGTCGAAAATGAAATTTTAAAAGGATGAAACGGCAAAGAAACGAATGGAAACTGAAACAAGTGACTTCAGCAAGAAAAACTAAGCTTTAAAGCTACT
>JPYR01000018.1:153708-179828 GCA_000775305.1 Belgica antarctica
AACCATAATTTTATATGCAGACAAATGAAATTCCCGCTTCGAAAATAAAATTTGCTGACTTTTTTTCTTTTCTCGCACAGTGAGTGTGTGCACAAAATATGCAATTAAATGAAAACACAAAAAAGTGTTCGCAGGCGACAAAACCGATTTTAATTCACTATTTTTGTCAATTAACTGAATTTTTCCGGTTCCACGATCTGTGCCGATCCCATTTCGGCAGCGTTTCCTTAAAGTCGACATATTTTAAGCTTTAAACTCGCTGTTCGACTTCAATTTGTTGATATTTTCAAGATATTGCATCGATTTAAATCCGGAATTATGGCAATTCATGACGCCAGTATTTCAGGCTTATTTCTCGATTCCATGTCAAACATAAACTCAATTCTCGGGCAATAATCGCCCTCTCAATGCATCAGGCGAGTGTCTTCTTGTTGTTTCTCCCAATCATCATCATAATAATGTTTTCGAAAGAAGATTGGAGCGTAAAAAGCAGCGCAGAAACTCGAAAAGGTGCATTTTTGTGCAGGAAAAAAATCTGTAATATGCAAGTCGGAATTGTGTGTGGATGAAAGCGAGGCAACGAGAAGAAGCGAAATTAACACAAAAATATGGAAATTTCGCTCAACGTGGCCGATAAATTTCCAGCGAATTGGTTTGCTGTTCGTCAGCATAGGCTGATCTGACTTCTTACTTTCATGAAATCATTTATTGAATCGTCAGGCGACATGCAATTGTGGCATCAAGTGTCTTCGAAACCATTATTTGCTCCACTTTTTTCGACGATTACCTTCAGTTATAAATTTATTAGCGATGAGTGGCATTTGTCACACACAAACACACACATGCATCGACGCTTTGCATGCTTCTGCACGATAGCTCAGCCAAGTCTTGAGTTGCCAGGAATAATAAACAGACAAGGCCTGTAAATAAATCCAGAAACACGCAATTTTCTTCCATATTGATTGTTATGCGAGTGTTTTGCCTCCATTTCTGCCTCTTCACCTTTGCAACGAAGCTTCGTTCGCCCCTTCAACTGACAAATGGCGGACTTTACAATTATTTTAATTACAACTTTGTTTTGCTCGACGGCTTTCAATCTCCCTCCGTCCATTTCTGTTTGTTTAACGTCAATTTGTATGGAGTCAGGTGTGCAGGTTTTCATCATTCAACATTCAGGCCCGAGAACTGTTTAATTAGTTTGCAGTTCTCGTTGATGATATCTCTTTAACTTAAGTATAGGTCTTTGCGTTAATCTCGCTTTTCGTTTTCGAAAATTACAAGTTTCGGTTAAAAGGAACATTTTAAGATTTGTGGTTAGCATTTGATATCATCTGTTTGCAGTTAATAATACATTTATTCCGTTCCTTACAAGCGAAAACAATTTCTCGTTCATTTCTTCTTAAGTAAATTAATACTTTTTGAGTCTTTCTGCGTCTCTCTGGCTTTTTGGCTGTTTTCGATTGCCCGATAAACACTTAACACGTTTGTTTTGAGGTCTCGAGAAATCATTAATTCACTGGCAACTCTCGGTTCACTTGTAAGGTTCTTTCGCATGTTCTGCCGGAGACAAACATATGGGATGAAAGAAGGAATGCTTGTGCTTCAGACTTAAAGCATATTTTTGCAAAGATTTCGACAAAAACAGAGAGAAAAATATCAAAGATGTTTCTTGTCTTTTGTTTTGAGTCGTTTCTTTGGGGTGAGACGTTCAGTGTGCCTTCAATGACAGGCATAGGACATTCAACAAGAACAGGCAACAGATTTATTGTCAATAGCAGTGAAGCAGGCCCTAAGCTTGACTTCGAGAACTGAAAGAATTTGATGATCATTGAAAAGATCAAATATCGAGTCGTTGTTTCATGCACACACACTCACGGAATTTCTAAGAAAAGTCGTCTTAAGATCCGAAAAAGATTGCTGCTTTGTTAACTTGGCCATTACCCGTTGAAACAGTGTGGAGACCGAGAAAATTCCACGCGATTATTTAAGAGATTATTGTTGAACGCTTTTTGTGTAGCCATTCAACAGCGGAATCGAGATCGCGGGTCTTCTTTATTGCCGCGCCTCTTTTCTTCAGCACTTTTCATAGAATCCAAGCTTGCTGGCTGGCAATATTGATATGCAAATCTTGGCAAATCTCGACTTTCTTCCCTAGATTTCAGATCGTGCAAATTTGAATCGAAACAACAGTTTCTGCATTAAGAAGATTGATTTGGTTCAGAGTGGTTTCGCAGTCTACAAAAAAGTCGGCGAATTCGCATAAAAATTACCGCAGAAATTATGCTGATAATTTATGCAACTTTCAGTTCGTTCACTGCCGCCTAAAAACCCACGGTTTCAAAAGACTTTCTGGTCTCATTTGCATATAAAATGTCGCTGCTGATCTTTTTTAACTTGAGATCTTTCCTCTGTCGCAGATAATTGCTTCAAAGCAACACAAAAAGCGACTCAAATTATGTCCGATCAATCGCCCGAGATTCTCCACCGTTTTCCCATGAAACGTCGCAAGATGGAAAATATCTTCATTCGACGGCCTGCATAATGATATTGTCTTGCAAACAGTGCGTAGGTTTATTATCATAGAAATATGTACGCGGCATTACCATACAACGAGCGAAAGGTTGAATGAGATATAAAAACGCGACATATTATCATTGAAATCGCATTTGGGGCGATTGAATGCAATGTGCAGTGCAGTTAACTTCGTTTTCTCCGCTTCTATGTTGCTTATGAATTTATGCTGAGGGAAATAACAGCGGTTTTGATCTTTCCTGTCTTTACACTCGAACGAAAATTCATATTTCATAAATTTCATTTGCAATTCCCGCTTTACACAAAATCGACAAAGGAAAATATTAAATTGCTTCTTATCTTGTCGAATTTTTCTGTCTCGATCGAAGGCATTGCATTTACTTCACTTCCTTCTGCAAACACTGCGGATTAATGCACAAAGTGTTATTGCAAATTGGATTCTCCTTTGCTACTAGAAAACTGCGCATACAATCGTCCATTACGAACTGCTTTGGTATATGAAGACAACAAAACGTCGTGTATAAATTAGTTTTAATGATTTTATTATCACCAGTTGAGAAATTATTTGTTGAATCTAAGAAAGAAAAGTCAAAACCGGCGGCAGTGACAGTTGAAGACTGGCAATATCTCTTAAAAGCTTTAAAATAATTATCATAAACACGGAGATGGCTGGGAGAATAACGATCCATTCGTCAGATTGACGATATATGAGTTCACGAGTGTCGTAAAGACATAACTTTCGACTTTACATATAAAACAGCAAGCCGGTCGATCGTAAATTTCGTCAAATATTCTTTTAATTGACGTCCTAGACATTTCAATTTAAATCTTTAATCTGTTCACACAATTGTTCCAATCGCTTTGTCTAACTCAGCACATAACAAAACTTGTTAACTGCCCCATACGAGATATTTTGGGTGAAACTCCAGCCTTTTATGACCGCTTTTCGGAGAATCACACGGAAATTAAGTAACAAAACGTAACGAAAATCTTCCAACTGATTTATTGTCTCTTCGCGCCATAATCACGTTCGCTTTGATTCACCAATAATTTCACGAAACCGTTTTGTTTTTCTCATGGCCACTCGAAGAAGCACTGAAAAGAAAAGAAAGAAAAGTAAATTTATTGCAATTTTTCCAAAATAATTACGGCGTTTTAATTCACTCAACTCCATCTCTTCAATCTCCAAAAACTTTATTTCGCATATGCTTTAGAGATACGAACGAAAGAAGTTTAATTGCTGTAAATATTTAACATGTTTTATTGGCCGTCATAAATTAATCGGACAGACGAGAGACTTCTAGTTGACGATAGGCAGAGAAGATACATATTTTCAAAGGGTCAAAAGCAGAAAGAGTTTTATTGATCGGAATCGGGGGGAAAGTTGTAAATCATTTTAATTGTGCTATGATGGCTGGATTATGTTTAACTGACAGTAGAAAATGTTGATAGGAGAGATTTTGAAGAAGAAATCTAGTTAAACTTTGATCTATTGGTGTTTTTTCTGTGGGTCAAGTGGGCGGGTAGCTTACACAATGTTTTAATTGAGTGCAACTTCAGAATCTATCTAAAAAGACAAATACAATTACTTAAACAATATTTTTTATTAAGATTTAAACCTAAATTCAATGTTTATTCAGCGTTCTATCTCTCAAATCCAACTTTCCTTCAATCTCCTTTCCTTCCCCGTCCAACATAACACCATCAATAACCGCCTCTGATTGATTTGCGATCGAAAAATTTCAACACGTATCTACGGTGCTTTGATGAAGTGTGGCGCGTCGAAAGGAGATTCCCATTCACGACGACATCGCACACCGCCGGAAAGTCTGTTTTTATTTGCAATCGTATATCAATTTGGTTGGATTATTAATTTAATTTATAACTCTCGTAATATTCACGAGCTGACATAACAATAAAACCATCGTTTTTATACTCGCGCGCCCGCTCTCGATGCTCACATGCTCAAAATACGTTCTTTCAACAGCTCACAATCAACATCATAATTTCAAATGTCTTTCTTTTCTCTTTACAGGTTCATGAATTATGTGACAATTTCTGTCATCGATACATTTCATGTTTAAAGGGTAAAATGCCAATAGATTTAGTGATTGACGAACGGGACACCACCAAACCACCAGAACTCGGAGGTGCAAATGGAGAGGGTCGGAGTAACGCCGACTCAACATCGCATACAGATGGAGCAAGCACACCAGACGTTGTGAGTACCCCCTTCGCGGGAGCACATGGTCCAATCTTGGCGAGCTACAATGCGGTGGTGCACCCATGTTCGTAGTACACTACATATGACCTTCTTGCAAAAACGAAGCGGGTGCTCACAATGCCCTGGGAAAATGGCCAGAACTTCGCTTGAGTTGCGCGCGCTGAAAAGATTTAATAACTTTTAATTGATAACAAATGCTTACAAAAAATAGACAAACAAAAAAATCTGCTAAAAATATCCGAAAAATGATTGATGAGGAAAAGAATGAAATTTATGTGAGTAAATGAACCGAAGATGATCTACAATTGTGACACGCACCAACTCCTAAGCCACTAGTGCTCAATCAAAAAGCGAACGCAAGATCGAAAATGCTCCCCTCGATGGGCGCGCTCGTCTGGCAGGGGCGAGAGACGATTTTCGCCAGAACGACAACAGCGTCGGACATTAATGGCACCAGAAAATTGGATATAAAAATATAAATACGCACATAAAGCCATCGATAAAAGCACGACGACGAGCTCATGAATCTGACGGCTTAAATGGAGTGCCGGGATAGAGACGGCCGTGCGAGACCGAGCAGGGAGAGATCAGATTATGTTCATTAAAAACGGATTAGGTGGACGTGGACAGCGTGCGTGTCACAACTGTGCATTCATCTCTCGAATTCACGAGCCGATAAATTTCATTCACGATGGACGAAAATAAAAAGTTCACAACCATCAAACAAAGTAAATATAAAATCACAAAAATTTGCATTAATTGATGACAGATAAGAGAACAATTTTGTATTGGAAGATAAAGAATACAAAGAAAACATGATTGAAGCAACAAGAATATACGTAACTAGTTTTAAGGAGACAGATGAAAACTAAGCAAGCAAAATTATTTACAAAAAGAAGATGAAATGGTGATGATGAAAGAGATAACTTCGTTTTTGCAAGAAGCCCATATAGCTCGCCGAGTGTTAGACACATTTGCGCAAGGTTTGACAATGACACCCTCAAGCGACACAACAAATGAGTTTGATTGATTTGGATATTCGACCGGAACAGCATCGATACACAAACAGGTTACACGAAAGGGCGTGGAAAAAAGATTGTAGCCGGCAACGGGTCGACATGAACACGCTCAAGATGAGATTGAAGTGGCCAATGACCTGGTCACACTTGAAGAACACTTTTTTCCACGCGTTCGACTTCGAAAGATTGAAGTTTTCAATTTTGACATTTCGAACATCACAATTCGTGGAAAGGTAGCCATGAACACCTAAGTAGCTTTTCCGGGTAAACTTTTATTTATTCCTAATCCAAATTTCTAGCAGAAGTTTTCACAAGACTTCATCTGTTTTCAGTTGTGCTGCCGTTTGATACCAAATCAGCGACTCATTTGTCGTTTTGTTGTTGTCAAATTTTCTCGCATTTGCATGTATAAATGTAATTTTATGATTTCCCTTTATTTGAATCTTTTTCCTTGACATTTTAACTATGAAACTTGAATCCATGATTATGCGAAAGAAATTCTCCCCAAATTACAAGAAAAAAACTTCTCCACAAAAATACTTCGATTCTCGATTTCTTGTGCGTTTTGCTTTAAAAAAAGGAAACAATAAGAATGATTGACGTATTCTTAGTCATTAAATCGTAATGATGAACGCTAGCAAAAAGAAATAATGAGAAAATATTTGCTCTGCATGGAGATTTTATCCTTGAATAATGAAAACGAATATTTATAGATTTTAATACAACTTTATCCACACAAAAGTATCCAAAAAGAATCTCTTGAAAGTCTTTTCAAGTTTCCGTCAAACACTTTTCAACCCAAATCTTTAATTTCGCAAGATATGTGAAAGAAAAACGTCTAAATGAACGATATACGTAATTTCAAAATGACTGATATTAATTGATTTAAATGACGCGTTATGGTAGGGCATTTGGTTGATCACTTCTGTTTCGATCTTCTGTACGTCCTTCAGGATCCAACCGGAACTTTCCGATTCTAACAAGATGAAAACATTGAGTATACGAAAAACAAACAAAAATCAACGTAAATGATAATAACTTTTAAAAGCCTGTGACATGATTCAAGGTCTAAAAAGCACGAAATAGAAAGTGAAAAATCCAAGTTTTTAGTTTTGCCACCCGATGAAAGAAAAACTTAATTTCTTAAGCTCGTTTCGAAGGTCATCAGATGATTCGAATCCCGGGCAGTGTTTCTTGCAATTCGGCGTGATAACGGTATACGTAAAAACCAGATGAAAAAGTTCATTTTTTTGTTAAGTTACTAACCTTCTCTTTAACGTGACACGTTCGTGACTAATGTTCTTCTTTTTAATTCGTAAGGCCAGTATACGATTTGACAAACTTTCCAGTTAACGTTTTTGATTCTCTTTTGTTACGCGACTTTTTATTCACAAATTTCGTTTCTTTAAATCGATAATCAAAAGAAATTTAATCGAAAATTAGTTCATGTTTGTTTACACTTTAACGAACTTTAAAGCGTTTTAAGTAAAATTGATTTCTTTCTCTTTTAATCTTTGAGCGACAAAAAGTAAAAAGTAAAATCGTTAGTTCAAATGAGAAGTATACGAAAAAAGAACAAACTAACTTGAAAACAAATAAAATCGTAGTCTTAAGGTTTATAAATATATTTTTAATAAACAACTTGAATGCAGTAAGTTAGTAGCTATCTTAAAATTTAATATGGACTTCAATAATTGCGCGTCTTGAGAGAGTCGCAAGTTGATTCTTAACGCATAAGACATTATTCGCTCATGCAAGGATAACTTCAAGTCTCTTAAGTCATAGTGACGACGTAAATACAAAGCTATATGGGCATTTAAAAGTAAAAATATTTGCTAATAACTTTAATAAAACAATTTTTGTGTATATTTTCTACTGCGCTAAATGATCGATAAAATATACCATATTCATCAGAAAGTTTTCATTTTCTTTTTTGTGATTTCTGTTATGACTCTCATAAATGTTGCTTCTTCAATGTAAATAGTAAATCAGGCCGATACATGAACAGGAAAAACTTAATTCATGGCATACAAATAGCTTTTGATAAGAAAAGATTTAAATGCAAAAACAGTTTTCTTTGCTAGTAAACAAGCAGGGGGATGAGTTTGAGGTTAAATGATGCTAATTTTAGCTTAGCTTTACAGTTTGCTTAATCCAAAAAAACTAGCTTGTGATTGCTAAACTTTAACGCAATCATTAGCAGACATTATAACTATTGGAAACAAAGATTGTTTCTACGTTATAGCAAGACTTGCAAACAAACTTTAGCATCAATTAACCTTAGAACCGTTCCTGAAACACAGTTTCTTCCTTCTATTCTATAAAACAATCTCGCATAAAATACCAATCAATAGTCTAACAATCATAGTTTCAAAATCAAATCTAAACTGGAACTTCAGATTGAAAGTACAAGCAGTAAAAAGTCAGATATTGATAAAATATTGTATGTACATGTACAGTATTAATACAGAGAGTAAAGTGCTATCTTTCTAAAAAACTAAGTTAAATTATTGCCAACTATCTCTCATAAATCAACCCCCTCGAACGAGCAGCAAAATTTTATTGACTTTCTTTCCGAAATAAACAATCTCCGATTGCTTTTCTTGTTCCAAGACAATTTCATAGTTTGGTCTTCTTTTTTGTACAATAATAAATTTAAAGAAACTTTGTAAATTAAAAAAGAAACGTGGAAAGAAAACAAACTTAGCATAAAATTAAAATACGATATTTTATCAATATGATTAGGAGTTCATTTTGAAACCCTCTAGTTTACTTTGGAGCTGATTAAGTGAATTGCAAAGGCATTAAAACGATAATTTCGTCTGTTCTAGTTCTGAACAATAAATGAGAAAAAATAGCAACAAAAACAACTTTAGTTAAAATTTGTTTGATATTTTATGTTTTTTACGTTTCTGGAGCTTTTTGCTTGACTAAGAAATAAAATTTTTACGAAAGAAAATCACAATCTTTTAAATTATGAAACAAAGAAAAATGAAAATTAAGCAAAATGAAATTATGGAAAAATGTGTCTCGACCATGGTCATTAGGCGTGGTCGGTGGAATTATTATTATTTTTTAAACAAAAAAAAAAGAATAAATGTTTTGTTGTTAAAAATTATGAAAATTGATTCTTTGAACGTCGAAAAAGTTCTTAGGCAGTTCTTAAATCAGGTGGAAACTGTTGAAAATCTAAACAAAAACTTTTTTCAGGTGCGATATTGATGATGACAATTAATTGAAATCTCTTTGTAAAAATTCTTTGGTTTTAAAAATATTTTAACTTCAAATTTCTCTCTAAAATTCTATAACCCAACTGATGGATTGACCCTAAAACAATTTAACGGGTTAATTATAGCTTAAAACGAAGCACCCTCGATTAGGCAGGGGAAACGTGTTCCACGTACAGCTTAAGTCCCTCATAAAGAACAAATATCATACGTTGGATGAATGCATAATGAAGGCATTGAAATCTTGCTCGAAACATGCCCTGAACAGCATTCCGCCCTTTTCTCTCTTGTTTTCACTTTCGCCGAAAGATCACGTAAGATTTTTTTTTATTTATTTATGACACCCACGATAATATTAAATTTTCATAAAACAATTTTCATAATACACATAATTTTTCAATTTTCTAAATTCCCATTTGGCTAATGCCTGAACGGCGCGGGGAGAAAATTCTTGTTTGAATTCCTTCTTCATTTTCTGTTTATTTTTCGGGTCTTCAAACACATTTCCTCGACGCGCGATTTTTCTCTCGAACCGCTCGCAGCGTTTATTTTGAAAAGTAAACAAAATTCCCGCGTTTTGCATGGGGTTGACTACAGTGACTTTCGAATAAAGACAACCACAACAAAAGGCGATGAAATTCTCGCTGGGGGAAGGCAAAGCAGGCACACACCCCGTAGAAGAACGTTCACATGTATACAGGGCAGATCTTTCCGCCACGATATTGCTAATTTTAGAATAATTTTAAATTACACAACAGCGGCAACACGAGCATAAAAATGAAAATCTCTTCTCAATGGAAGTTCTCGCAACTTTTTTTGCCCTGTTCTTGTTTGAAGTGCTTTGACACCCTCTAATTTCCATTGCTTTTATTGTCTGAATGTTTTTGGCACGCGTATTTTTTCATTAAGCATCAATTTTCGGTTCACGGTCACATTGTGAATCAGAACAAAAGACTTCGACGAATGCCATAAAAGTCTGTTTGTGATTAAAACGCCAGACAAATAATTGTTATTATTCAATCGAAAGCAAATCGTGTAGCAAAAATGTGCTTGGGAAATTTTTCCCGGATCAATCTTCAGCATACCTCCAAAATGTCTGAAGCATTCACCGGAAACCGCCGCAAACTTTGGTTTTCCACGAAAATCATCAAATTTCTGTGTGGAATTTTAATTGAACCTGTTCGGTCTTTCTCTGGCACAGTTTCATCGCCGCACACTGCACGTCAAAAATGATTTGATGATGCGCCCATCAAACCCATCCATCTAGAAATTGATCGCTTAGCTGCAAGGCATGAAATCATCTCTGACTTTATCAATAAAAATGGAATTTAGGTTCAAACGGTGATGTTTATAAATGATGTCAATGGGAATAAGTAACTCAAATTGTGCTTTATTCTTAGAATTTTCTGGTCTTCAACCTAGCACTCGCATATTAGTTGGCAAATCAACTTCAACTTATGCTTAAACAGTTACAAACTCATAGAAAGTCAACTTTAGCACAGAAACATGACACACCCCACGTACAATCCCCACTCAACAAACCTTTTGAATGCTCGCAATTAAATTATCAATATAACGAGAAGATTTTTTTCCTTCAGTTTATGGTTTTCTACCACCAGCCACCACTCCTACTTTGGTCACGCGATTCCACTTTTTTAACGTGTTTCTTTATGGCTGAAAAGTAAAACGCAGGGAATAAAAAAAACACGAAAATATTTTATGAAAAATTCTTCATTGAGATTTGCCATAAAAAAAATCCAAAATGCAAATGAATTAAAATCCATATTGGCTTCGTTTCTGTGTGTTCCGGTGAAAAAAAAGGAATTCAAAGATGGCCGGGCACGTTTAGCAGCGAAAGCATAATGAATTTGATCGATAGGATGGCTGAAAATGATTAAATTCTGTCTGCCGGCTTCCCTTCCACATTAATGCACCGAGAGTCTTCCGATAAATTCCATTCTTATGCAATAAAATTAATTGTTTCCATACAATATTACCAAACAATGTTTGCAAATGGATTTTCTTGTGCTATTATGGACAACGGAGAAAGACAGAGAAAATCTTCGACTCCGGAATGTTCTGCTTTCCGACCCCTATCAGAGTGTAAGCAGTTTTCTGCTCGCTCGGGGATTTTCCTTCCTTCAGGAATCTTTCAAGCTTATCCCGTCTTAAATTGCCCTGATAAATACAACACAAATGATTCCCCGTGAAACAGGGAAGCGCAAATAAATCACAGCTTGAAATGGAGATTTAATAAAAATAGCTCCGTGGTATTCTCGTATGGAGAAAATCGGGTCTTCCTGTCGTGCTTTCTTATTTGGTTTTCCCATCCAAGGCGGTTTTTCGGCTAATGACGCTTTCCTTTTCGTCTTCTTTTGCCGGAGATGACTTTGAAAGAAACTCCATTCATTAATGTATGCATTGATGGTAGCAAGGTGAACTTCGAGACTAGAAGCGACTGAATAAAAGGAGAAGCTGCATAGCATGTTTAGGATTATAACCAAAAAACATGAATTCATGCTTGAAACTTCCAGTTTTGTGGATTATGGTAATAGTTAACCTCAAAATTGTCTTATTATTTATGTCTTATAATTTAAAGACTTACATTTTTCAAATTAAGGCGTTACATAACCTCAAAAACTTATGAAACTCAAGTTCTCCTTGCATAACCTCAAAAAACCTGTAACTTCAAAACTCTTTCGCATCTATTATAAAGTCATCTCTTATCAAACTATTCATGAACCCCCAAAAGCACCGAACAAACATTAATGGCAAGGATAGATATCAGGAGTCGACAACAGAAAGCAAATATTTGCTTCGCATTTTCCCGGGAACCTTTCATTTAGGGTCGGGAATCTCTTGATTCCTTGCGCAACATCCCTCGTCGATAATTTTCATTTCTTTCTAATATCACTCAGAGCTGGGATTCGTCCCTCGACTTGTTTCTCTCGTGAAAATACATTTTGGCTCGAGGATGTTGACTGGTAATTGGCATCAATTTAATGTTCTCGCGCGGACTACTTCAGCTCTTTGTGCTGCACAACTGTTGAGGGTGAGAGCGGCAAGCGCTATTTTGAACGTGTAAACACCCCAAACACCGCAAAAGTAACAGCAGACGAGAAGGAATCCAACGGTTTCGTGTTTCATCTCGTCGGTAGTGGAATTTCGTGTCGAAGTTCTCAGAGAAAAATGTCTTAATGCGTTCGTATGCGAATGGGTGTTTGGAATTATGATGATTATTATTAATAAAAATCCATTTGAGGGTGCGAAGATTTCCTTCCGAAGCTTCTGTCGTTGATTAGGTTCTTTACTCGGATTTTCTTAGTTCGAAAGGGAGATTTGCCTTTCGTCCCCCAGTACTAAGTAAACAGCAAATACTTAAGAAGATTTAATGAAATTATTGAATGTTTTCACGTAATTACAGTCAAATAGTTGAAGTGACTAAGGCAGCGCCTAATGATTCGTCATTTTTCATCGGGAAAGTCTTTTCGGGGGATTAAAATTTCAATTTCTCTAAGGACTTTCGCCGGCATTAGTCTCGAAAGACGCTCAACTAACATCATTAGACCACCCTCGCCTGCCACTTTATCGCAAGCAATTCCGATTCCATCGATTTTCTCTCTTTCTCCCTGGCAAGTTTCAAGTTTCACGCAATGCACAAAGCGCGTTGTTGGCTGCAAACACATTTTGCAGGCACGTGCGTCGAGAGAGAAAAGACTTCGCCTCATCAGTCAATTATGAAAATCAGCTGTATCAGAAATCGCAATTATGACAGTGCTGAAACTTGATCGATTGCACGAGGTCGGGCCGGCTTTGCGGGGCAGCTTCAAAAAAGGATAAAACCGAAGCAAATTGATATCGAAATTGGATACGGTAGATAAAAGCCCAAGTGATCTCCTATGAGCCGTACTTTGATGTCCGCAACTGAGAATTTATGTCCATAAACATTGCGTTGCCTCGACGTGAGAACTTTACGAGCCCATTTGGTTTGATTTTTTTCGGTGAAAAAACAAAAATTAAAAATGTTTGGAACATGAAATGGAACACCCACCGACATAACTCTTCATTGTGTCATTTCGTTTAACTATTTTTACGACTTTTTCTTCTCTTTTCGAGTTTTAAACGAGTTTGAAGAGAATGTCCATCGTAAAGCCTTTTATAGATAATTTTACAGGTTGTTGGGGATTAGAATTGGAGAATTGTCCATTTAAAGACACGCTATCGAAGAATCTCATTTCGTTTAAGCCTCGGATTCGGTGCCTTTTCTTGAACCCATTGTTGGGCTGCATGATAGTGACATTAAAAGAGACGAGAAGAGATTTAAATAAACACAAATATGGTGATGGTGGATGAACTGTATTGAAACGTATCAAAGATTTTCTTCTCGATAAGAAACTCGAAAAACAATCGAATTCTCAGAAAGCATAACAAAAATATCGCTTTGGGGTGAATGATGAGTTAGGGAAAGGTTTTTAAGTGACTTGACTACAGTTTGAGGTTAGATATGCATTCGAACTGGTGAATAAATCAAGATTTAAGGTTAAGTCACATAATTCCTAAGTTAAAATCTAAGTCTTGTGACATTCTCTACTGACAGACCCCACATAATGTTTGTTGTTTCATCTTTCTTCGGAATAAATTGCTGCAGGTACTTTTGAGGGTATCGATTGACCCGAAGATAAGAAAGAACATTTAAAGATCTTCCTTTTTCTTTCCCAACAATTGATCGATGTCTCAGGGACAACTGTGACGAATTGTAATCGTCGCTTTCTAAGTCAAAACATTCTGCAAGGATCTTTGGTTTGGGAAGATTGTGACACATGGAAAATAGGAAAAAAGAAATTAAAGAATCGTGTCGTCGTCGTTTGGGGTAGATCAAATGAAACTAAAGATTTTTGTTTGTGTTTTGTTGAAAAAAAAAACATTTCACTCTCCGGAGACAAAATTACGAGTAAAATGAAACAGAAAAGTCGTCACAGCGGGAGTTTTCATTAGAGCTGTTTTCGAAGACATTTTTATGGGATCTCCGAGGCTCAAAATCGGAGTTTAATAGTTGAGAAGATTTTCATCTGGTAATACATCAAAAATATAAAAATCTATTCATTTAAATTTCATTATATGTTTCTTTTGCTTTCTTCTTCTGCCATCGGCAGATCCAGAATGAAAATATTAAATTCTGATCTTATAAAAACTCAAGCTAAGCTGCTTATAAAAATATGATTTATTTGCTTCGTCGAAACCGAAGAATAAAAAATATTTTAAAACATCTTTTGGGTTCTTTGGAATTGCGATCGCTTTTATCCTTTTATATTAATTTGGACTTTATAATAAACTTATTTGAGAGCAGAATACGAAAACATTCATTTGAAGTTAACAGGCTGATGAATCGAAATATCAGAAAATCAAAAAAGATTAAGTGCGAGAAGAAGAAAATTCTAGGAATCAGTCTGAAAAGTTGTTCCTAACATAGAAATCATGGGGAGTGGATGAAAGTTGTGTCAAGGTTGCTGTTTTGATGCTAGTTTTGAGGTTATTTTTTTCAACTAATGAAACATTTACGATTGTTGAAGAATTTTGCATCAAAACCACAAAATATTCCGTTCACTTCAAGTTTTGTAAAGTTCGATGCAATCACAACATCAACAAGCTGTAGATAGAACATAAACGTAACTTTTCTATAACACCTAGAACACCACAATCTGGAGTTTTAACGACATTAAAATCTCGCAACCGTTCTAAAATCCCTTCATTAGACAAACGTCGTTTCATTAAAAAAAGTTACGATCGAAACTTCTCGAGGTGCTAAATTTAGACATCTACAAAACGCACGAAAACTCATCATTTTGAAGCTGTCTATTTTTGATAAGGCGACAGAACGCGAAGACAAAACATGACGAGAGAGAAAATGACAAGCTATTTTGAGCTGAGTGAATGCAACTGCTTTCTGCTATGCCTATAACTCTCTGTTCGACACTGAAAGACGTCGACGCGTACCAAATGTAAATGAACCCTTTTCGTTTTCAGTGAAAGAATTTGTCTGAGTGCCAATAAGCTTCACAGACGATGTGAATTCTGAGAGATGCGCGCTGTGCGGCGTTTTTCCCTTCTCGTTTCGATGATGACGAAGAAGAAGAAGAAGCAGAAGTGGAATGTTTAATTAACCTTTTATTTATAGTTGTTCGTTCGTCATCATCTGACACAAAACATCAACTCTGAGCGTGCAGTCACATCCGATGTGTGCATTTTAATCTTACATTCGACACTTTTTTATCTTTGTCACGGAACATTCTTAAGTGATTCGCTTCAGTTGACGTTTCGTCTCCACGAGAACATTCGAAACGACTCATTACATAAGATTCGCCTTTTGTAGTCTTTGTGGCTGGAGATGTCGAAGCATTACGCTTGTTTACACCTCAAATCAGTGGGCTCGAGATGTGTTGTTTTCGGACTTTGATCCGCGAACATGGATTCGCTTCAACAATAAAAGCCTTTGGCTTTGCTGCCTTGCGGTTTTTCTGATGAAATGATAAATACAAAAGATTTCTTGAGCTTCAACCGTAACCGCGTCGTAACGACCTGCAACAGAAGAGAGAAGAAAGGCAGAAATAACATAACCAAAGCCATAAACATTGATTTGTTTTATGGTCGATGAGTAAAAACGACATAAAAAATCCTTTTCGCCAAATACACTCCGATTGAACGATTCTTCCTTTCCAGCTCAAGCTCTCATGCGGAAGGCGTTTCTAATTTAAAATTGGCAACGGCCTTTATGGGCCGCAATTTTTTCGCTTCTCCGCTGATATTTTTCGGGAAGATAAAAAGTTTTATGGATTATTTCGTTGCCTTTGCATTATTTAGCACTTTTTTATGTTTCATGTAAATGAGATCATCAAGACGACGCTCAGAGAAACCCTTTCGGGTTGTATCAGGAAGCAAACGAAAAGTTTGGAGGCGACGGAGACGGGGGCATAATCGTTAAGTCGTTAAACTATTTTTCATTGCACAGGGAAGGCAGAATTACAAGCGACATCCTGAAGAGCCGAGAAAGTTTCAAAACATTCGAAGCGTCGAAAGATCTTCCTTACGACTTTCTAAACAGGCGCAAGATTATCGCTATCTGTAAGGAAATAAATCCTTCGTTGTCGCATTTAAAATGAATAATAGACGGGAGATCCCTTTAAGGCAGCGCTTTGATGAAAGCCAGAATTCGATTCCGTTCTGTTCACACTCGCGCTGTGTCGCTTCTCGGGCCCCCTTCGAGTTACTTTCTTGTGTGATATATTTAAACAGTAAACGGTATGCAAGGACGACACACAACAGCATAGCAAGAAGCGATCCATAAATAAATTTCACATCCATCTTTTCATTCATTCTCTTATCGTGCGACGTTCTGGTAATTAAATTTGTCCTACTTGATTTATGACGATGATTGGAAGGAGTGGTGTCTTGTAGTCTCTGTTTATCCTTCTCGGATGACGCAGAGTGAATGAAAAACTGCGCCCGTGAATGCGACTACATTCCCTTTCATTGTTGCCGCGAATCAACTCATCGCTGCATTTTTAATTCACCATAGCGAAGGGAAAATTTCCTGCCAATTTGCTGCCTGACATCCCCATGTGGCACAGAGAAGCGCAGAAACAGTTCCCTTCAGTGTTTAGCAATTTCAATTGCTGCTATTCCCTCAGCCATTTTTAATTTAATACATCAAACTTCGCATCCCTTCGCTAAGGCGAATCTCAAGCTCTGGAATGAAATCTCTTAGACGGAAAATTGTTTTCGCGCGAAATTACTGGCAAAGAATTTTTATTACTTTTCCCCATCACACAATGCGAAAATAAGGAAGACGAAGGAACGGAAAATGCCTCGCTTTGCTGCTAAAACAATTTTCGTGAAGTTTTTCCAAAAGGCAGCTTTGCGAGAAGAAGTTGAGGGAAAAGAATTTTCTTTTCTTCTTGGCTTCAAGGATAAACGGAGAATTTCTTTCTCAAGACAGCAAAGTGCGCGGAAAAAAGGAGCGAACAGCAGCAAACTCTTGGGGAATTTAAAATGATTAAAATTCTATGCTTGAAGAGATAAAATAAATAATTTATATTAAATGTAAAATTAAATTTCTTGAATTTCTTGCTGTTTCTCGTCTCCCTTCGCGCTTTATGGTAATCACTTGGAGTTTTTGAGGGGGTTGTACATGGATGATGTTATTGGAGATGCTTAATAGATGTTTGCGGAAATGTTAAGAGCTTGAAGTAACTTTAGTTTGAATATTAAAACCTGATCGAAGTCAGTTTGAGATTTAAAAATTAACAATGTAAATATTTCTAACATAAAAAAATGGATTTTAAACAAACAAATACTTCAAATACAGCCTACAGACACTCTACATTTTAACAATTAGTGCAAGACCCAATTTCCACACAACTTTAACTTTCCGCACAGTCGGCCATCATTGACTGCAGCAAAAAAAAATTGACCTCTGATTAATGCGTTTTGGATTAACAAATTATAAATGCATGAAATTTACGGCCAAACCACAAAATTATTTCATAATTTTTAATTGTCCAAGCATATTTTTTTATCATTAAAACAAATCATTATGGAATTGCGCAGCATATTTTTCTGGGTGTGTTGAGGCTTTTAAATCAATTAAAAATGCTGTTTTAATGCGTCCAGGATTTTAATATCAGCTCAGGGTCGTCATCGCGTGGGCGGGGAAATTTAAAAAATATTATAACTCATTTAAATCGTTTAATGATAAATTGAATTATGTTGCACTGGAAAAAACGCGAAAACACATTTAATTACAAATGCATAAATCACCACAACAACCCATTGAATGCGCACTTTAAAGTCTCCACTCACTTCAAATCTGCTTCGACTCGAGAGAATTGAAAATGTATGTTTTGCATAATTTCCTTACAGTCATTTACACACTGCCGAGATAATGTTAGCGATATCAAACATTAATGTGCTTTGTTTGAGGAAGCAATTTGAGCTTGTAAATAGGCAGCTGAAATTGAAATCGAATTAGAAAGTGAAAAGGAACTTTCGCGGTAGGGTTGGAACAGCGTGGGTGGGGTGTCTCAGATGTGTTTGCATTCGTTCTGCGAAACTTCAAAATTAAATATTCAAAATGTTCTTTTCTGCTTTTGTTTGCCATCGTTTTTTATCATATTATCAAGCCACGACTTAGACGAATAAATTTCACCATTTTATGATGTTTTTAATTCCATTTAACTCATATACGCTCATGTTTTGTCTTCTGAACGTGGAAGGGTTGATGCAACCCTTTGCCGACTTGCTTCATATTCTAATTTGTTGCTGTGCTGGCTGTCGACTCCGTTCACATTCGCTGTTTATATGCCGTTGAGAAAGAAACAAATTTTTTGGCAGTTTTAGGAAGCTTTTCCCGGTGGCAGTTAGCAACGTGGAGGGGAAAGGGCTTTGAAGTAATGGTTGTAAGCATAACATGAACGAAAATATTGTGCTAACTTTAAGCTGTACAAAGCATTAAACCTTAAATTTGTGGTCATTCAGAGGAAAATTTATTTTTTAAACAAACTGACAGAAAACAGTTTCTAACGTGGAAGTTTTAGGTTGGCAACTCGTTGCCAGAAAAATTTCTCTTCTCCGAAATCGAACGGAACTCTTCATCTACCTATCAAACTAACTTTTGATTGAGTGAAGGGATCGCAACGTTATAATCAGCCCATCATGTTCAGACTCGAAACTCCGCTCAAAGTTCAAAAGTTCACTGTGAAAATATCGGATATCACTCACAAAAATGTTGACGTTCGGTTAACACAAGACTGTTAGACACTTTAAGCCCTAAAGGAGAGTTCTTAATTAACTCGAGCTTGCCTTTCGTGTCCCAACCATCTATGCATGCCTAATTTCAACAGCGTTTTAATTCGAAAATAAATCCAATTTTATGGTACTTTGCGTTCTCCGTCCACCGGGTCCGAAAAAGTGGAAGATCAGTCGGACATTTTTATTTGTTTTATTGTCTGTAAATTGTGGTCATCATCGACTGGGGCATAAATAACCCGCTTAATGGCCAATTCATTGCAAAATCCCTTCTTATAATTAAATGGATCGAAGAGATGTTCGTCTCTGAATAAATTTTCATTTCTGTTACGTGTGTAATTGTCCCTGTGAGTGGATAAACTTTCCATTTCTATCGTCATGAATATGAAGCATAATAATATGATAATTACAAATCCATCACCAGGCTTAATGAAGGATTTCGGCAGCGCAAGTTTTTGTGTGAAATTCATGAATAATTTTCGGTTCATATTTCCCTTCCTGGCTTGCCTTGCCATCGCCCTGAAAAACCTTATTAAACAAACATCAGAGAATGTGCAACATTGTTGATTAAATTTGCCCCTCGCTTCTCGCTTGTAACTCCTGATGAATGGAACTTTGAGCTTTAAAAAACGAGAAGAATTTTCACCGATGAAAAATTCATTATATTTTCGTATCACATGGTAATTACTCTTTATCGATCGCCTTTCACACCCGAAGCAACAACACACAAAGTGTATTGAAAATTAAAATTTCATACTGTTGTTGTTTTGCTTAGCTTGGCTTTTCATCCCTTCGTTCTCCCTTCATCAGGCCATCGATGTAAAAAGGGGTTGAACATAAAAAAGTGAACACGGCATATAAAAGGGATGCGTGAGTGTGCTTTAAGCCGTTTAAAAAATCAAAACACAATGCAAACAAATCAAATGTAAAATTTAAATAACGGGGAAAATGATTCTGGGAAGTTTTCCGGGGAATTTAGGGATGTTTGGTGTTTGTTGGGATCGGATTTGTTAAAGAATATAGATTTTGGATTAGGTTTTAGGTTAACTTCGTTTCATACGGTTGAACTAAACTGTAAACAACACTTTGAGGTTATGATCTGGCATTTCAAACTTCTTGTGAACGATAAATAAACTTTCTTTCATAACACATTATCTCAGTTTGAGGTCTAACTTTCGAGGTTAGAAACCTAAATCTCCACTTTTCTCGATCATTACTTAACAATTCGTTCCAATTTCTTTTATTTCTGTCTTGATTCATCTGTATGGGATTAAAATAAAGGGTTTTGAGTTGAAATTTCTTCGTAGCCGAGAGGCAAAGTTCCTTTTTATTATGTTGTTTATGATTTGAAAGAAAAGGTTATTGGATATGTTTTTAATTCTCAGTCCGCATCATTCCCACTGCTTTCATCGCCCTTGGGGAGGTTTCCTAAGTAAAAGGACATTCCACTGCTGTGTGTTTGCATCGTAAAGCGTACACAACAATGGAGATTAATTTGTTTGCATTTTCGGGTTCTCAACAATTGAAGGATTAAATTTTTCTCTCGAACGAGAACCGAAAGTGGGTAAATAAGTTCCGTGATTTGTACAATATGCACATTTCAATCACTTTTGTTGTAGCTGTGCTTGCTTTACAGACCAATTGTGTGGGAATTGTGGAATGAACTCAAGGAGCGAGTAATCTGCTGCTCGGGTCTGGTGATTTCTAAACAAACATGCACAAAGCGAGCTTGTGCGAACGAACGTCGATCGAAGCTAATAACGGTTTTGGAAAGGAACAATGAAAAACAATCTAATTTTCCACCATATTTGCTTCATTGTTTCCAGCCCAAGCGAGTGTGTGTGCGTAGCATGAAAGCCCCAAACTGAAGGGCTGAACAAAACACGTGTTTTATGAACCCCCAAATTTCCGGTACAGCAACGACAAGAAAGCAAAAGCATTCCTGCCTTTCCTTCCGTCATCATCGACGGTTTTCTTCTCGAATTTTCTCCGTTTCAGGGGTTTGCGTTTCGATAAGAAAATTGGCTGTATGTCATAATATTATTTGCAATGTGGATACGGATTATGATTTTCCATAATAGCTTTCAATGCTTTTTACAACCAGAAGTCGTTTCGTATGATAACATTTTCCTTATTTTCGCCCCTTTTCCACTCGTTTCGAGGGGTGGCTGAGCGAACACAAAAGAAGCAAGCGTGGAAGATCTTGCAGGAAAAAGGAAATGTTTATGGCTTTGGATGCTTTGGTGGAAGGAAATTGGCGAAATTTTCACGTGTTGTAAACTTCTGAACTGTTGGCACTGCCATGCAACAATTATTGACTAATATTCAGCGCGCTGATTGATATGAACACATTTTCAGTCACCTTGTCTTGAGATAACGGGCCGACCTAATGAGCAACTGTTCTCTTTGAATTCTTCAACGCAATCGCAATCATGTGATTAGATTAATTTAATTTGATAATGATATTAAAATCGAATCGATCATTCTCCAAATGAGTGTAATTAATTGATTCATTTTTTCACTGTTAAGAAGTTTTTCTTTTTTGTTGTTTTCGTATTTGCCTTCGACTCGATAGCGGGCTCGAAAATTCTTTTAATCGCACTTTTCGGATCTCTCTTGGAATTAATGTTTGTTGTTTTTTTTTGCTTCGATTGTGAATGAGTTTTCGGTGGCTGATATCTCACTAAAACCGATTAGTTCATGCTTGGTTCGAAGCGACGAATCATATTTCGGGAAATTTCCTGTGATAAGCGGCAAAACTAGTTTTCTATAAATGTTAATTACGGTTTGGTTCAAGTTCTGCTGGTGATCAGCAGTGATGTCATCAGATTGGAATTTCCAAATCGCAATTAATAGACATTCTAACATTAAAAGTTGTTTTTGAATAGAAAAGAGTAAACTGACGTTTCCCGCGGATTTGACAATCACTGTTGCAATATGCCTTATCTTTCAATTGCTTTTAGTTCAAAAGAATTCTTCAGGCCAATCGTTTTCGTACTTTGAAGCCTCTCTTCTCGTACTGCAATTGGAACAACAACGAAAAGTAGATTGCACGATGTAATCGACGTTGTCTTTTGGCCTAACACCGAGCGCTACCAGTTCTACGCTCGGGTTCCAGTGAAACCTATTAAACCTTTTTCGCTATTTGCATAACATTTGTTCAGCCACGAACGAATCGAACGGATTCCGAAACACACATAAGTGCAGATACAACATGAAATGCAATTACTTTGGCAATAACAGAAATGTCAATGTGCTGCGCGTTACCGATATTTCTATATGCAGATAATGTGCCGTGGTAGAGAAAAGATATTCGCCAAGCAAATTGGTTGGAGTAACGAAGGCGAAGAAGCAAAAAAATAAAAATGTAATGCCAAACACAAAAACCTCGAGCGGGCAGGCAATAGAGCTAAAGGAGACCGAAAGACCAAAAAGCAGGACAGCCGAAGAAGAAGAACAAAACCAATGTTGAGCTAAGCAACAGAAAAATTAATATATGAAACCACAGTAGCATAAGTGCTTGTCAGAAGAATGTTGTAAAAACGTCACGTTATAATTTATGTTTTATTATAACGCTTTCTGCTGTTGTTGTTTTTTGTCGGTTGACTCCGGCAGCGGTTAAAAGAAGTTCAAGTTTGGCGGTTCGGTATGAACAGAGAAATTAATAAGAATCAAAGCGATTATTGGGAAAATGCATTTAAGAGAAGAGAAATTTCATAAGTTTGTATGAAAGGTTTTTGACTTCGGGAATGCAGAACAAGTTGTTATATGTTTGTTTTCTAACTTTGAATACTGCTTCGTTTGTGCAAGACATTGAAGCCCATTCTAGATTGAAACTAAGATCTGTTTTGTTACAAAGATGAATCCTTAGTTGCATAACTGCTGAAAATTTACAGCAATACATAAGTCTCGAACTAATTTCTATGACCCAATTTGTGACTCAAAAATTCCTTCATTTATTGATTGGCACCATTGATCATCACCAAGAAGAAACAAACTCTGGAGAATAATCTTGAGAATAAACGGTGAAAGAAAATTTCGTCACAGATCAACGAAAGGCAAGTCTAATGAACGGTGCCGAAGAATAAAAATGAAGTTTATGGTGTAGAACCAATGCGATCCTGAATGGCAAAAGATATTTCAAAGCAGAAAGTGCTTGAGGGGAAGCGAGAAACTTTAAATCTTAAACCATTCGTTTTAATGAATCATAACATGGCACACCTCTGAACCCTAAAAAGCGTCTACTTCTTTCAGTCGCTGCCAAAGATTATTTAAATTCGACCATTAAGAGTTAAGAGTTTTACGCTTCTTTGGTCAACATAAAAACAAATTTGCAAACTTGGCACAACTACGGCGTTTCCATTTAAAATAATCAAATTTAGACAAAAAACTTTGTTTGTTTGGACCGCTTCCCTGTTGTCCTTTCATTGCTTGTGACATTCGAGGAGAAATTCTCGAGAAAATCAGATTGTGTTCGCTTTGTGGATTTGCAGCAAAACACAAGTCTGATCTCAGCGCAGGATGTGCAAGGGTAAATTTATCCCATGATGTTGTCTACGGCACCCCACTGGGAATCACATGAAAGTCAATTGTCCAATAGACAATTTTCGATAAAAAAAAACTTCTCTCAGTTTTTGTAAATCTTTTTTTAAAACTTTGCAAAAAGAAGTCGAAAAAGTACACAAAAGGGCAATGAGTGTAGATGGAAAGCAGCATGGGAGATTGTGGATCCTTTTTTAAACAGTCCTACAGGCAATTCTGCCGATGTTTGTACTTTTCGGGTCCCTTTCTAACTGAAAATAAAAATAAAATAACAATTAGGGGTTTGCAAAAATCGCTTTTTTCTCAACTGTAAGTGATTCTGTTTGCGCAAACATAAAAAGAAGGGAAGAGAGATCGAAACCTTCTGTTTGTCGACTTTTAATGCTTCAGCTATCGAATTAAAAGCCCTCCGCAAATGAGCTCATTTAATGCCAAGTTTCTTTTTTCCTGATAAAAGTTAAAGCCATCGGCTCAATCCCGAAACGTTTTCGATCAGCTTTTGAGATTAAATTAATCTTTGATTTGACAGCTAAGCACGTCGACGTTCTCCCGCTCACTTTTTACGGCTGAAGGATTAGGAAAATCTTCGAGCGAGAAGCTTTAATGTGCGGGGGGCTTTAGGTGTAGTTGTAAATTAACTGATAAAGCATTTCGTCGGAAATTTCGTTCATCGACTCAAGGACAACTGTGCTGTAGACATTTGGCAATGCTGGCTTTGTTCACTTGATAGCAAAGGCAAAAATGACCATCGCTATACAAAAACCAAGACCAGACAAGAAAAACAAAAATGTTTCCGTTTCTATAGCTGAGTTCTCTCTGTTCAACCGAATTGGAGATGAAAACATTGAAAAGTCATTGAGTGATGTCTGCGCATCTTATCAAAAGTCAATAAATAACCACATTAAAAATCACTTTTGTTCAACATCAAACACAATGACTGAGAACTCGGTCGGCTTTATCTCTTCCACTTTCAAGTTCACTTCACTAATTTGAATCGTTGTTTCTCTCTAAGGCATTCTTCAAACTCTTTTCCTTGACATTACACGACAAACAATCAAAAAGGCAATTTTTCTGTTCGCAGAGAAACGACTACGGCGAAAAAAAAATGAATAATATTGATATGAAAACGTCCAAAAAAAATTATTTACATAATAAATCAATTTGTAAAAAAAAGTCGACAAACCGGTTTTCTTGTGTGTTTGTGGCAAATTTCGGTTTGTTGACTGATATCAACTCGAACGGCATTTTAAAATTGAAGCGAAAAAAGACAAAAAATCATCAAATTTGAATAAAAACTTCGTGATAGAATTTTTGGGGCCAGTACGGGAGGTCCGGGAATGCATTTTAAGTAGGTTTTTGGCAGGAAAGCTTGAAGGTTATGTTTGAAGTAGCACTGACAAGTGTTTTCTTTGTAATTTAGTGTTCAAAGCATTAAAATGTTCTCCAAAGTATAATTCTCAAGTTGAACCATTAAACATCATCGCTGAACCACTCCCACTATCAGCATATTTTCCACTTGAAACCTCAGTGGAAGTTTCATTGAATTACTCGAACGATTTTGTCGTTTTCGAGGGTAAATAATTAATCAAATTTCATGAAAATTGCTCGAGTGCCAATTGAAAATGCCAATAATCAAGATGTAAGAATGTGCAACCGGTTGATGGAATCATCATCTCCCTTCAAAACACATCCAAGTACAATAATTGAATCAATTTGCACTCATTCATCAAAAAATTCCACTCGTCTTCAGCAATTTTCACTGTCGGTGGCGATAAAGCCCAAAGGACATTAATCTGATTAATAATTCATAAATAATTTCCACCCGTAAGTTGCCAGTGCTCTAATCTCATTTGGTATGTAACCAGGCGAAAAGTGTTTTTAAATGTTCGCCGTTCACTCTCGGGAGATTCCCCCACGAGAAGAAAACTCGAAATTGAATCATTTTAAAACTGCTGCCGCTTCTTGATGCTGAAAAGGGTTGCATTGGCTTCGAATTCAATTGCAGATTATAAATTTTTAAAGTTAAAAGCCAACGTTCGGAGGGAGAACTGTGCAGTTTTGCTTTGATGAAGAAGCTGACGGTCAGCAGGTCCTTGCTGCTGCTGTTTGATAATTCAATTCAGGTCTTCCAGTTTTCCCTTCACGTCCAGACACAGCCAAACTCGACATCATCATCATAAAGCTTCTTTTATGGACTTGAGGGAATTGCATTGCAATCAAGATACTTTACGGCGTGTAACATTACAGCTCGTAACGTAATAAATGATTCAAGTGCTTCCTGGTCGTCACTTGCTGTGAATAATTTTCGAGACTTCTCCAAGACTGGGAAAATCAAATTTCCCTCAATTCGTTCGGTAATTGCTTGTATGTGAATATTTTACGAAATATTTCGAGCGACCGGAAAAAGGGACGACATTCTCTGATGCTTAATGTTACAGTTTTCAAGTGCTCGGTCTTCTTTACTGCTGCTTTTGATTCAATTACATGAATTGTGGTTGAAGTGAAGTTTTATTGAATTATTTTGAAGCGGAATAGTTTCACCCGAGGAAACTCAATTTCACCGGAGTTCTGGGATCTTGAATGGGTGATTTGCACCAAACTTGGCAATGGGATTTTGTTGAGTCAGTTTTGCTGCTGTTCTGAGAAGACTTAAATTTTTTTGTCGATTTTGAGAGACTGGAGACGTTCGGTGAAGGTGTAAACACGTTTTAATAGCGTGGTGATGGAACGAAGTCAAGTTTTTCATCATTTAAAATCACATAACCTCAAAATAGT
>JPYR01000018.1:190115-222722 GCA_000775305.1 Belgica antarctica
GCACAATAAAATCAGAAATCCCCGAGAAAAGTCATAAAAAGTGTTCCCAAAATCTCCGGTGTGCCATTTTCTGGTTGTGATTCTTTATGGGAAGTTGAAGTGGCGACGAGATGTGCATACACGAAGCGGGAAGGAAAAGTGTTTTGTTAAATAAACACATTCACCATCGACGTTTGCCATAATGTACACATTTCAATCTCTGAAAAGAACGCGCTCGAGTGCTGCCGAGGCCTATAAAAGGCGCCATCAAATTCAGCCCAAAGGTGTAATCTCTGTGTAATTTTTACAGTCGGCATTACCATTTCACTCTCGTCTCGAGCGCAACCCTTACAAACAGTGTTTCTTCACACACACGGAACAGGAAAAGCATTTTCCCCGTGAATAATTCGGAAAAGGAAAGAAAAAATAAGAAATTACTTTTGTTCGGTTGGGGTTGTCAGATGCGTCGTCGTCTTTTCGGGGTTGAATTGAATGGAAAATGCCTGATAACCCATCAACAAGGAGAGAATGAACGAATTCCCCTGCCGTTAACCTACAATTTTCTGCAATATTCTTATCGTGTGCCTGCGTCTCTCTCGGTGCTACATAATGTAAATGTTAAGCATAATAGAAAAATGAAGTGAATAGGAAAAAAAGAAGAAAATTTCACTCTTATCTCCGTTCCTGTTTTGCTGTTTTCGAGATTGGCAAATGAAAAATACAAAAAAGCAGAATGAAAAGATGTTTGATTTATATCAGACCAACAAAACAATAAAAATTCTTTCCCTGGTTAAGCTCCATTCTAATGATGTGCGGTTTCTTTATGCTTTGTTGAATTCCTGTTTTTCGCATGCACGTCAACTGGAAAACTCACAGATAAACATGGGTTGAGAAGAATGCTTTCTCACAAACGCTGTTGCCGGTGAATTTCCCAGCGAAGTTGCTGGGGGGATTGAAAATAGATTTGAAAATAATCAGAATGAGAAAACATTATCATTTTACAATTCGCCGAACACAAACACGATGTTTGATGAACCATATCACAATTTCGTCCGACATTTCTCCTTATTTATACTGCGGCGAAAGCTGGCGGAAGACGAAAGAACGAAGGAAAATCCCCGACACAAGAAAATGGGGAAAAGTAATTCTGCAAACAACAAGGTTTTTCCATCTCTCGTTTCGGTTCATTTTCGAATGAAACAAGCAATTTTCTTTCTAAGATGAAATCATTGTGAAAATATGAAAAATATGATAAGCAAATAGGAATTTTTATGTATTTCACTTCGGAGATTGTATAATAAAAAGATTTCTCGGGAAAATGATTATTACATTTACGTTTCTCGTCGTTCTCCTTACCGCCATGATTTCCAATTTTGTTTTCTCGGCTGCTTGTAATACCCGTTGATGCTCTAAATTGGGCCTCGAAATGAAACATATTTTCTAGATCTTGGATGTTGTTTGGGGTAACTTTAAGTTAGGCCAAAGCTAGATGAACTCATAACATTCACAAAAACAAATAGACTTTGTGAAATGCTTGGAAATTGTATTTAAATTAACAGTTTTGAGGATAAGTTAAGAAAATCTTGAACTCTTAACTCAGTACATGACCAAACTGGCGTAATGTCCCAACTTTAAATTGAATATTATTATTACTTCATTTCTAGCTGAGAAGAAGTTTCAAAAGAAATGAAAAATGCTATGTTCAGATTTGTTCTTGAAAGGAGTTTTCAAGTGAATCGTGATTTGCGAAAAGAAAACCGATCAAAATGATCATGCACTTGAGACCGAGAGAATAAAACCAAAGTTCTTAACGAGAATTTCATTCTGTAATTGAAATATCTCTCGTGGTTCAAGCCTTTCTTCGATTTTCTGGTGTTTAGTGTTGAAAAACAATACTCGAGTGACAACAATAGGCCCGAAAGCACTTGATACAATAACTCTAACAAGCTCTTTCATGTCAACTTCAACTCGATGGAATTACACGCACATCACGGCCAGAAATTCCGGGTGATCACCGAGTTCACGCGGCTTCGCATGAAATGAAATGTTTCAACAGCGAAATTTCGAAAAAAAACTTTTTGCGGCATCATTGAACCTAATTGTTCTCAAAAATCGATGTGTGATCGCTTAGGCAAAGTGTTTACACATTAAGAGCAATTGAATTCGATGGAAACATATTGTTAAGCGAGGCAAGAGCGGCTGTTACACAGCACATTTCATTGTTTTACACTCTCTCGCGCGTCTAGTTCACAAAGCATCGATGAATTAATTAAAATTAAAATGTTATTGATTTCCATCGCCTGAAGAAAGAAAAACAAAAGAAAAGCATGGTTAATGAGTTGTTGCCACATAATGGGGGCTTTTAATAAAACCATAGCGAGTCGCCTTTCATTCCATTTTCGGCTGGCACAGAGAAAAGTGCAAGTTCATTACGAAGCTCTTGATCTTTCGCGGCTGATATCGATGACTATTGTATTTCTATTGAGTATCTCTGACGCGCGGGTAGGAGGGGAGGGCACGGCCCGCTAATTGTAGATCAAATGCGCCGCCCGCCAAATAAAAGTGCTTTTCCGTGGGACACAACCGTCATTGTTGAAGCACTCAGTGTTAAGTAACAGAACACATTTAACAGGAATTAAATAAACATATTCAAATTTCGAGTGCCGGCACTCATTGTTATTCTAATTTTTTAATCTTGTCGAATAGTCGTTTGTACTTCTTTGCGTCGAGAGTGATATTTACAACGTTTAACATAACAATCATCCCCGAAGCGATGCGCTTGTAATTGCGTTAAGCATAAACAATAACAATTCAGGCTTCGTCAATCGTCATCATTGTGCGATTCGTGTTTGTTTGTGTAGTGTGTCTGATACAGCCGGGTTGAAACTGTTACGGTTTGATGCTTCGTGCGCTTTTGTTGTCAAAAATGCGGCTGAGAATGTTGCACGGGACGGAAGATGCACTAGAAGTCAAACATATTGAACGAAGACAAAGCGACTGGCTACGAAATTGCTTTTAAGTAGAAAACCACTTGACATCAATACATAAAGAACGCTTTCCGAAAAGGGATGCTGGAATGTTTACATTTCCCAATTAGATCAACTGGATTAGAGACGGAGAAGACTTTCTGGATTAAATTACTTTTCTGTATGTTCTTTGAATAAATAGCTTCATTCGGCTTTTGGTATTGAATTTCCCAGTTTGGATGATGGAATAATGAGAAAAAGAGTCGAGATATAATGCATTGAACAGAAGAAACGATCTTCTTTACTTAGATTTGGGGGCTGTCAGGAAGTTGGGTCGCTTAGAAAACATTGCCACCTGGTAGCAATTTAATAATCATCAATTTTATGATCAACACCTCGTTAATACATAGAAAGCTTCAACAACCATAAGTCAACCCAACTTCTTACTTAACTCCCGGACAACCCCATCGATGCATTCCTAACGGAAAACACTTTTTCAAGTGCATCGTCGATCCATTGACATGAATAAATGCGAAAATTGGATCATCACGTCTCTTTAAACAAATCCAAAAAAAGATTCTTTAAACGATGCCACATCCCGTGTGCAGATAAACCATCAATGCATTCCACGATTTCCCTACCGAGTATTAGAACAATGAACTAAACAAATATACAGCCAGCAAATAAACAGAATCATTCCACATTATCCATCATTCAGCCGTCAAAACAATTACAGGAAAATGATTTTAATTCGACGTCGATGCGTTTCGCCAGAAAAACGCTCGACCCTGCACGCCGCCTCATGAGAATGACTGATTTTGACAGCTGGGAACGAGATTCTTTTATCTTTCATGTAATGTGACGTCATCCCTTATACTTTCACCCCTCTTGGCCTTGCTGGTGACAATATGGCAAACAAGAAGAAGCGCAGAACGTGATAGGGATTCCAGAATCAATCAAACATCCACTCGGTGAAAGTGAATCGTTCCAGTTGTAGCATCCGCGCGGCTGTTGCCATCATTAATATTTATTAAACCTGCACCATCCAGCTGACGATTATGATTTCAATTCTCGCTCGCCTTTCAATTCGTCAAATGAATTTCACTTCGGTCCCGATTTTTTATTGCGTGTTTCGAAGGCAGTCTCGATGGAAATGTCTTCTCTTCCCCGACGACACCCGGAAAGAAACGAGAAGAATTGAAAATTTCAATTCAAGCCACACACACATTTTGCGCAAATCGAATCACCCCATTATTATAACTTTCAATCTCGTCGAAGAATAATAAAAAACAGTTTGAACGTGGAATGGAAAAGGAAACAGTTCTGCATAATAACATCATCGTTGGGTAACCCGTAGAATTGGTTTTTGATGGATAATGGATCCTGGAAATCGAGTTGACACCACATTCGAAGGTATCTCCATGCAGAACAGACAAAAGCGTCGAGTTTTTCAACCCCTTTTGCCGTTCGTTGTCTTCTCGGTCGCATCGAAATTCACGGTAATGGAAAATGGCTGTGAAGTGTAACTGTTGAGAACGGGAGAAGAAGCTCCGTACGAGTGAACAATGAGAGATAACCAGATCTGATTTGATTTTGTGTTGCATGAAATTATTTGATTCATTTCACAATCTCTACACATTCATCGAGTGAAGAGTCGGCAACTGTAAAAAATGCGAGACTCGTTCAAGTTGGGATAACATTTTCAAGAGTATTCTCAGCTTGAACGGAAAATTCACATTACATTTCACAGTTGAATTGACAAATTTGATTAGTTTCATGCGCGAACGATGATTAATTTCTTGAATATAATTTGATATTCCTTTAATTGCATGGATGTGTTGGGTCTGCGAACGACCTGAAGATGAAATGTGAAGGGAAAGCTTGATTAAAGATAAAGTGGAGACAGAGATAACTTTAAAGTAGACACGAAAGTTGAGTTGAAGTTTATAAGTATTAACGATAAAATAATAGTTTTGTCAAATTTAAGTTAACTCAAGACATTTTTGTGTTAAAATTCAAACTGACCTTTGAACTTTTAATTATTTTGAATAAAATTTGAATCCACTCAAAATTTTGAAAGTAAACTTTTGAAATTTCTTTCAAAAACAATTTCCCATTAGTCTTCAACTTATCAACAATGCATCTACGCATTAAAGTTGTATCTTCCACAACGAAAGTCCCATCGAGAGTCCACCCATAAAAAATGGCAGTTAGTTTAGAAATTTATCTGGTTTTAAATACATTTTTATGCAGATTAGCTGTTTATGCTAATATCGCCGCCGAAAACACCGCCGACCGACCAAACGACGGAAGAAAGGGCGCGAGCAATTCTCGAAATGAGTGATGAAGTCTGGCGGGTGTTTCGAAATGATTTTCTCATCGCGTCTCTTGCGTTCATAAGCGAAATAAAAATAAATGTTATAGCTTTAAACGTCCTTCAGACGATTTCCATCGAATTTCACCATCGACGCTGCTTTTCGGTTGTGTTCTCTCTTCATTTTCAAGTGCGTGTCAACTTGAATTTGCCACGAACGAAAGTAAAAAATACGAGAATTTCATTAGTCCAACTCATTAAAGAGAAATAAATTTGTTTTCTGACCGAGAAATCCCAGCGAAACACATTTAATGACCTCCGAATGCGATAAGTTGGTAAACATTTCCCTCCAACTTCCAGCTGGGACGGCGAATTTTTCACGCTGTAGAAACGAAACTTCCTTTCTCATTCACAAAATGTAATGAATTCGTTTCTCTTTGCTTTACTTCCACTTCTGATGATGATTACGAAGAAAATTAACAAATTTTGACAATGTTATTTCGTCAAACGAAAGCGGCGGTGGGTCGACAGTGGAAAAATGTGCGTCCCAAGCCCATAACTCATCCTTCAGTGCATGTATACACATGTTAAAGTGCGTAAAGGTAAACTAATTGATATTTAGTATACTGTTCGGGGGGATCTCAAATGACCAGATGACGTGACTGGGAATTTTCTTCTTTTGTCGACCCGAAAAAACTTTTTCTACACCTCAAATTTGTCCACGAGGGTCGAGACACGGCCGGACGGCACAAGTGGAGGGTGGGAAATCCTTTGGACATGAACATTCTCGGGGATTTTTGTGTAAATTAAATGTGTAATAAACATCGAGAAAAAGTGGGAAAGCGGAATAGGAGAAAAAGTAATTTTCTCTCGTCGACGAAATTGGTTTTAGGTGTCGATTTAATATTTATGTTGTTAAACATGTTGGCCCCGGCGTGGCACTACGTGAGCGTTTTTTGTAAATAAATAATTATGGACGCAGTGAAAATTAAGCTTGATTTAGGTAAATTGTTTAAAACAAGACACTTTTGTCACTTTTGGAACACTTGTGGATAATCTGGCCTTGTTTTGGTCTTTTTCCTTTTTTAAATAAGTTTTTTTTAGTAGTTTTTTTATACTATTGAACACTTTTTATTAAGGTTTTCGGATATTTCTAGGTTTGTAAAACTTAACGAAAATTCCATTGTATTGAATGAACAGAAAACACAAAAAGTCGTTCTTAGAACAAATTTGAACTTCGATGAAATTCTTTGACCGTTCCCGAAATATCAATTCGACAAAAATCCATCCAAACAGCTTACGACACATCAAATAATATTGCTTTGATCTGCGAATTTCTGCGGAATCAAAATATCTCCCCATAAAAGCAAGAATGTCTATGATATCAAACGGGAAATTGTTATTTCTGGGCATGAAAGCGAGAGTCAACACAAAGATCACTTAAAATTTATGGTGATTCAATGAAAGGAAAATTTCGGGAGTTCACAACAAAGACGGAATCCGCTGCTGTTCATGTGTCAAAGGAACGAAAAGCCAAGAAAATAAACTATGAAAATGGTAATAAAAATCGACGCTATTGATCTTCGCTTTGTGATGCCGCTGGTGGGGCCGAGTGGAGAGATTTTCATAATTCCTTTTATCCCACGGGTTATTTAATGTGATACAGTGAAAGATGTTGGTCGTTAATTTTTCCTTCCTTCAGTGAATCAAGCCAGCGAAAGAGAAAAGCGGAAAAGCCATTATGAAATTTTACGTTATTACGTCGTTTTTGATACTAAAAGCCAAAGAATTTTTACGATAATGATAATTTTTATGTGAATTTTCCGTCTTATTCCTTTCTTCCTCGGGTCCCACAACGTTCGGACTTTGATTGTGTCAGCACAAAATAAGCGACCATAAAATTATCCGAGGAGAAAAATAATGTTTTATTGTTTGGAGCCGCAAAATTCCTTAGAATCGAAGCTCGTAAAATGGAAGCAAGCAACATGTTGCTGATGCTTGCGGTGCCTGGAAGGCTTCTGTTGGTTGAGTGGGAGTGATGCTTTCCTGGGGCTGCTTGTTAGGGTTCAAATGAAAGCTTTGTCAATTAAATCCACAGATCATAACCTCAAAATAAATATACAACATTGCTTATCTGTGTGTTTTGTAACCGTTTTTCTAACTGCAGGGAAATGTTTTTTGAATTTTTTCAATTTTAACCTAAAACAGAACCAAGAACAGATTTCAGACTTTCAAGCATAACCTCAAACATCACTTGATCATCAACCCTTTTCACCGAAAGCTTTCATCATCCTTGTTGTGAATATTTTTGCGAATTCTACAAATTTTTGAAATGTTAATCTATTTTTAATTGTTTTAATTCTCTGCTTCATGCCCTAATTGCTGATGAGAAAATCCGCCAAACGAAGGAATTCAAATGAAGGCGGAAAATATCCGGCAAAACAGTCGACAAATCAGAAAATGGCCTAAATCCCATAAATATCTTATTACGGAATTTACAAATGTAAATCATTCACGAAACTTAGCGGATGGGTAGAAAAGCGATTAAGCAAAATGTCAAATGAAGCCGTTGAGATAACACGGGGGAGAGAAAGCAAAAGTTTCCCTGCTTTTTCATCGGTTGCTTAAAAATTCATGAGATTCTCCGCTGTTCACAACCTTAACGCTCCTGTGCAAGTGTGCTTAAACGTGTCAACCCTTTTTCGGGTTGCGATAGCGATGTGCCATGCTTCGAAGAACGTTTTTTCGTGCCATCCATGAGTGGAGTATAAAGCGATTAGATAATTTATTTAAATGTTTGTCATTTGATGCTGAAACACTTTTCAATTTTCCACTCCGTGGTCTCCCGAGTGCTTCACACTTGCCTTTGCAACTTTGCAATCAAGAAAAGTTGAAATTTGTCTTATCAGTTTGGGAAAAGTTTTCGTTTTGCTGTCGCAGGAATTTCGTCGTATCAATCTTGTCATCTGTTCGGAATTCTTCTTTGTTTCATATCTTTAGATTTGAAAAGTTTGCAGAGTTGAATAATTCTGCTGTTCTCGGCACTTAAAAATGATGAACTCGGCAGCACGGCAGTTAAAATGATGAAAATCACTTGTCACGAAGTGAAAAGATCTTTTGCTGATGCGAAAGTTTTTGTTTCTGCTTCGACAGGGTTAAAATGAACAAGAAGAAGATGAACTGGAACTTTTCTGATATAATTTGACGAGTTTCCCAACCCCAAGAACATCTCTGACACTTTCATTAACATGGGGGATTAAAATTCAAAACTTCTTGTAAAAGTGTTCATCCGAACCTGATAGCAAGACGCCGAGAAATTTGAAAAATTTCAAAAAGCCGAAGCTGTAATACGAAAAGTTAATTTGTTTGATACGGAACATGATTTCTCTGTACCCTTCCCCCGTGCCGTGAATTTCACAAAATTACAAACTGAGGGGTTTAGAAAACGAGAACGTGATTATTTAAGAATCATAAAATTTTGGCATTTTAAGAAAAATGATTTAATATTGTTGTTGAGACTTGTTCACCGGGTGGAAGGGGCCAAAATTAATGCTTATGAACAGAAAATTTAGTTAATTACATTTTTGACTCCAAGAGAACTTCCAAAAAGTCAGCGCTCGGCTGGATGTTCAAATTCACTGGTTGGAATTGTTGCTTAGAAATAATTAATTGTTATAATTCCCTCCCGAAACACATGAAAGAGTGTAATTGTTTCAACTGAACCGCATTTTCACATCTGGCAGAGTTGGGAGTGTGTGGATATTTAGTAACAACGGTATAGCTTTGAAGTTTGAAGATTTAATCAAACTTTTTCGCGATTATTTTGTGTAAAACTCATCGTTGTAGCAGCTTCAAACAACTAAAATTATTTTAAAAATAAGTTGTGACTTAAATCACACTCTCTCCCATCAAGAAAATTACAGTTCAGTTTTAAGTCATGAACTTGATAACTTTAGCCAGGCAATTACGCCGAGTTGCCAAGTCATTCTTAAGCTGCTTATTCCGCTAGTTTTAACATTTCGCCAATCCATCCCTAACAACACGAGTTAATTGAAATGTTTTCTAGCCTCCTGAATAATAAAAAAAGTGCACACGGGTTGACAAACGTAATCGGATTTCAGCGCCCCTTTGTAATGAGCGAAATTATTTGAACATCATGCGGTGTAATTCGAGTGAAAATCATGTCGTGATTGCTCATTTTCAAGTTCAACGCAGCTGTTAAAGGTCTCAACGAACGTTTTCGCAAGTAGATTGTTCGGTTTTTTATGTGGGAGGCTACCAGCAACTTCAAATGTCATGCCAATGACGTCATCACAAATCAAGTCGAACATTATTCAGCACAATTTGCCCTCAAAACTACAATAAGTCAACACGAAACTATGCTGTACAAAAGTAATAGAAATTCTTCTAACAAACACAATCAAGATAACGATCGAGGTTTTCTATAAAAAAAGGATTTTCTGTCCGACACCAACGAATGCAATTTAATTCCTTCGAGTCGATTTCATTTACGAGATATTTCAGTGCCCATTGTCATTATTCTAAGCGCTTTTATTCGGAATTAAAAACCCGAACCCAAAAAAGAAGCCGAAACGGCGAGATCATCATGTGTACACACTATCGAGCGTTATTGAGTTGACATAGGCCACAATTTGTAGGCATTAGTGTCATAGGAATAAAAATTAAAGATTGCAGATAACGGCGACGAAAATTAAATGAGTTGGTTCATTTATTCCATTATGACGAACAGAAAGTTGTCATGTTCATAATAAGAGCCTGAAATATGAACTCAACAGGCAGGTTACAAACTCAAACACATCGTTTCAAGCCAAAAGACGACAGAATTACAATTCCGAGTTGTTTTTTGTTTCATTTTCTCATTCCGCGGGTTGTTTACCGCGCGCTACTCTTGATGACATTTATGTGTGTACCTTCCATTGTAATGAATAATCCACACGTAGTGAAAGATTTTCATTTGCTAAGGGACTAATTTCAATAAATTAAAGTGACAAGAAATTTTGTAGACACAGGAAAAATGCTTTACTTGAAGTGAAGTCTTTTAAAAAATGTATTTTTTACTGGTTCAGTGCGATATGAGGTGAACAAATGTTGGATTAAACGCAAGACAACTAGTTTTGGCTGCTTTCATTTATTAAACGTACATTCTGTTAAAGCATCACTAAATAATGTTAGGTGGAAAAGTGGAAATCGGTGACGAAACGTTGTGAAAGAATTAGAACAGGTTTTAGCAGCAATTCTTTTAATGGATAAATTAGAAGCAGTAAATGATGGCTTTGAATAGAATGTTGATTCCAAGACCTCGGTTCAAATCCTACTTGTTTAATCTTCCACAAAGCATCCTTTTTTGATGGTTAAACTAGCTATTTTTATATTTTCTAATGAGAAAACCTGATTCAAATCTCACTATTTCTACTAACATCACCCACAAACAGCCCCCTTTTCCACCTTAATGAATTGTCCACCGTCGAAAATTGTTGAAAGGGGGAAAAAGTTATTTTTTTGAACAAATACGCGTAGAATTTTTGATGGCCGAAATTAATCGATTATGACACGAAAAGTGTTTCGCTTTGAACGCGATGAAAATGCCTTTTCATTCACGTCTCTAATTTTCTTATTAGCATTACACTTTAGAAACGAATATTAACATTAATTTGAATTTCGGGGCCCACGCATTAATTTCTCTGTCATTAAGATCGAATCAATATCAATGGAACTTTGAGATTTCCATCTCTTCGTCCCTTTTGGTGTTTTTTGTGGGTTTTAATAATGGAAAGAACTTAATTACAACGCACATAAAACCCGCTAAAATGTATTTTTATTAAGTTTCCACCGTCAATTATTATTCAACTTGTAACCGGATCCGGAACGGCGGAAAATTATATGTGATGATGGCGGAGATTTTCTCGCTGCCGAAGGAAAATTGAAATGGGACCGAGAGATGGAAGGAAAGCCGGGAGAAGCTCTTAATGAATTTATGGGAAATGCGTTTCGGCGGCGTGAAGCACTCAAGGCGAGAGTGTTGTGCGGGCATAAATTGGCTTTTTATTTTCATCATTTTTTATAATAAGAAAATTTTCTTTTCATCGCTGACTCTCGTGTTTCAAACTTCTTGAATTTCATGTGTTCACCAAGCACTCTCTCCTGTGCCACACTCTAGCATTCACCAAGCCATAAATTTTCATTAGTGACTTTTCTGCTGTTCTCATTCTCCGCTAAATTGTTTGTACTGTTGTGCATTATGTAATGTGGATGTTGCCTTTTTTCTCAACTTTTCCTTCTTTTTTGTTGTTTACTCGTCTCTCGTTCAAATATATTTTTAATACCGGGAGAAAATGAAAGCGAAAACATTTATATTTCATATATTGATACTCGCTTTTCTTATAACAAACATAAATAAATTAATAAATGCCTGTCACCCTTAATTTGTTACATTGCACGCTGAAGGAAAAATCTCCGTCGTTGTTTGCTGGCTTTCGCCTAATCTTTATGTTTTCTTCCTTGTGCTTTGTTTCCAAAGCATTACAAGACGCACAGGATGATGTTTAGATTAGATTATGGAAGGGAAAAAGGCAAACAGAAAGTAATGAGAAACTTTCTTTTAACTCGGTTAAGGAACGGAGACGTTACGTGGAAATGAATTAATAATAAATTATTTTTCATGGTTCCTGTGCACATGTCTTAATAAGGCACGTGGTGGAAGCTGAGTTTGTAGGATTCGAACTCAGGAGTTTACTCCGTTCGATGGTAAAAGATAGTCAACATCAATAGAAGCGAGCGCAGGACTTGAACCAAAATTACACGAAACTAGAAAATCAGAAATCACAGTGAACTAAATATTTCTTTCAAACACTTTCACTAAAACGTTACAGTTTCCACCTCCGCCTTCATCTGTCCTGTACTCAACTGATAAAATGACGTTTTTCAACCTCATGCACGCACTTTTCCCGATCTCCACCTTCTGCCAACCTTCTCCAAAGAAGTGGAAATGAGAATAAATGCGAAAGGGTCATTTATTTTTATCAGAACTCTCTGGGGTGTACTAAATTTGTTTACTCACATTTTCTTTCTCCCACTTTGCGCTGCCTTTTGCTTCTTCCGAGATAAAATGTCATCATTGCGTAGAGAAAATGTAAATTAAACACGAGCATGAAAAGTCTCTTCATAGACATTTCTGTAGCCTTAGCAGGCCGTGTTCTACTGCAATGTCGTCATAATTTATCAATTAATTGAAAATGACAATTTAATTCAATTAAGAGCTCTAGAGTCGAGCTAAAGTAAAAAAGGTTTGCTTATTAATATTTCATCGAAAGTCGCGCTGTTTCGCTGCGCCATTCTCAGCTCGGGTGAATTTCAAAAGACCGCGACAACGAAATCAAACTTTTTCCTTCTGCTCGCTGTGAGTTAATTAAATTCCGATGCGAGTGAATGAGCAAAGAAAAAATCATACGAAGAAACTCGTTAATCGCGTACAGCATACCTCGCATTGATCGACCCAATTTAACTTTAATTAAGAGGCATCTAAGAGTCTCGGATTAAGTATGTAGATATTTTTAATCAAAGATTTCTTGAAATGGCGTGCGTGGGGACAGTTTTAAGTGAGGTTAAGTCAATACAGATTTGAATTAATAGAAAACACATTTGAGAACGTTATCGACGGCGATCCCTGGCAAATAGAATGTGCGATTGGAATTTCGTTTTCGTAAATCTTGGCAACCGATTAAGTTCGCTGAAATTTCGATTTTGTCATCGATCGGTCATCAATAATGTATGAAACAATAGTTGCTTAACAACACCGAGTAAATGTGACGAATTCAATTTAAATATCAATTATTGATCGTCTGACAACCGGCTTTAAAGACGCTTACAACACAAATTCGCGGCATTTAAAATTATTTATCAACGTGAGAAATCATGAGATCGACACGCACGACTTGAAATGTCGAGTGATTAGAAATTTAGATGAAATTTGCACGCGCTGCAAGTGCATTCGACCGAAAATTTTAACTTCCATAAATTCCAAAACTTCCATATTGTTCCATTTTCGCGCTTTTAGTAAGACTCGCATAAAATGTACGAGAAAAAATATATTTGAGCAATATCTTGCTCAATGATTATTCCTGCCTGTCGCAGCAAAACCTGTCGAGAATCTTGTGTTGATTGTAAGTTATTAAAGTGACATGTCAGTTGGCAAAGAACAGGAATAAAAAAAATTAGTGGCCGCTTTCGCACAGGGCAAATGACTTATTTGATCAATTCAAGTGAAATTAATACAAGACTTTACGACTTCCGTGTGAAGAAGCGGAAAATTCGGAGCCGAAAAGACAAAACCGGGAGAAAAATTTCACCAGAGAAACTCGAGATGGGAACAAAAAAATCGTAACAAACTTGTGTGTTCACTTTTATTACATTTTAACAACTTCTTTTCGGGTTTTTGGTTTCCAACCATAAGTGAAATGCGTACGCAAAAAAAACTTTTTGTTTATAACACAATTTCTGGTTTTTTCGCTTAACGGCTTTTCGCTTCGTGGGCATCCAACATCTTGAGGTTTCTACAGTGCGCCGGGCACCCTCAAAAGGCGCATTAAAATGTTTATTAATTAAACACAAATTGATTTGTTTCATTGCCTTCGCATGAGAAAAAGTTGTTTATTTAAAAATTCTTCGAGTTTATACGTCTGGGGTCTACTAAAACTAAGTGGGGAGTATTTATTGTGCGTGTTACAACGATTAGTGATAAGGTGCAGAGGATCAAGTCGCTTGATGAAATGAAGAAGAACGTAAAAATTAGCAGTCACAAGTTTGCTGAAATCTAAAAGAAACTCCTAAAAACAATTGTGTGAAATTTCTATCGCTAAAACTAATCTAATCAGAGGACACTAAACTTGTTAAAGCTTGCTAATCATTTCGTATAAATGGACAAGTCCCAATTGACATAACCTACAAACACCCCCAAAACCAAATTTTCTCGCTTCTTTTTGATTTAATAGACGAAGTGCTTCAATTTATTCATTTCTGTTCTTCTGTAATTACTTTGTTTATAGAACATGAATTTTTACGGTTCCTCGTAAGGCCGCGAACCAGAATTAAGCACAAGCATATGTGCTAGCGGGAGCAAGGTGTTGATGATTCGATAAAAACGCCGGGAATTTTTAAATACTGTTTTTGCAGGTTTTGCCCATTTCGAGATCGTTGCTGCTTTTTTTAATTTCCAAATTTTATTTCTCACCTTTTTTATTGATATTGAAATGAAATTGTAGCAAACTAATTAAGCGAGCCGACTCAGACTCATCTAAAGTCATAAAAACGTAAGAGAAGTAAAAACGAAAACAATAAACGAATCAATTAAATGCTGCTCTCGCATGACTACGGCGTGTTAATGGCAAGAAAGTGAAGATCGTGGCGATACATTGTTGCTGGAAGTGTTTTTGAGAAAGAAGCACAAGCACATGTCATCGCACGTTGAAGTTTACTTCATTTGTCTCTTTGATGGCTTGCGATTTAACGACCCTGAATTAAAACGATTAAATTCATAAAATTTTCATTCAATCCGAACAGGTTGAGTTGCTAATGGAGTTGATCGCGAGTGATATTCGAACGCTTCAAATTCAAAGTATAAGCTTCAATTTTGAGTAATCAGTTAAACCAGCAGCTTTGAAGAGCATGAATTTATAATTACAGTGACGACATTGACACTTAGCCATGCAATCACTGATTAAATTCCGAAAAATGCCAAAGAAGTTGATTTTACAATAAGAAGCAACATGAAATTTTCACGACAAGACGAGAAAAATTTCAAATAATTTACTCGCTTTACTTGCGGATTATCTCGTCGGAGATAGAATTAAGCAATAAGTAAGAACATGTGAAACTACTTACAGTCTCCGAAGCAGATTCCATTTCCAGCACGTTGAGTTCTTCTAAATGAAACTATCATGACAAGGACAGTGACGAAAAAGAAAGGCCAGCAAAAACAAAAACACATTTTCAGTGGAACATCAAAATTCACTCATTGCGGAATCAACAGATGCACATTGAATAATAAATATCAATTTTTCTGTCTTCCTTATTCAACGTGTTGTCGAGATTACGGGGAAGCTGCGCCGACTCATGGCTTTGTGTATTAAGCATCGAATAAATTAACATTTCTTCTCTGATTCTACTTTTTAAGTGGCTTTGCAAATGCATGAAAAGACTTTTCGTACGCAATCTTAAAGAATGCAAGGAAAACATACTAATGTGATCGATTTCAGCTGGATTGGGAAAGTGTTTCTATGGTTTCAAAACCATTTAGGCAGTGGAGCTTTAGATTTAGTTCAAAATGATTTAAAATAAATAGACTGGTTCGAATCCTACAATAACGCTACAGCTGTAAACTGCATTACAAAATGCACAATTTTACTTTGGATAACGTAAAAGCACAATCTTAACCTCAAAAACTAAACAGAACCTCAAACAATTCATTCCTAACTTTAAAGCTCACCACTGTCCACTGCCGCCGTTCCTTCAGCATGGAAGTCTCTTGATAAATGCATAAATTTGCATTCTATCTTAATTAAAGCTTTTAAAGGAATCAAAACATTTCAAGAGAAAAACCGTCTGATTGAGATTCAAAGAGATAACATTTCAATTAATATAATTAGTGCAGTGTTATCGGCAGGGCTTTTTGGTTTAATTTATTTATTCCTTTCGCTGTTGCCAGTTCGGGTTTTGTTATCAAATTGAATTTCATGAGACATTTTCTGTCTTTTTACGGTTCAACTTGTTTGAATGCTGCAATTTTATGCCCTCGTCTTGAGTAAATAAAAAGCCTGTTTAAGTAAACACTCAGACACATGATAATAGACACATTTTCACTTACGAAAGCGCATCCCTGATAAACCCGTAGCGACTTTTACGACTTCGCACACTTTGTAGTCGTGTCGACTTTGATGATTACTTCCTTTAGACGCTCGTAAAACTCTCGGTCTTGTTCACCCCCAAAAAATCATCGTCGAGTGCGGCGGTGGCATCACCCATTGCGACATGGCAGAGCACATCAAAAAAGAAGAAAACAGTCGTAAAATGTTTTATGGCTCCGGTTTTCATGAATGAAGAACCTCACACAATCAATTTACTCCTTTGGCTGTGGATCACGGGCGAACAGCATCTTAACAATGGTTTTTCTCTTATTGAAAGGAATCATTATGTAATTATCGTGATTATGATCTCCGGGAGTGGATGGAGAGATGAGTGAAGTGGGAAAAAGCGCATTTGGCATTTGCCACCACAATCAAAGTCGTAAACAAATTTATTGCCCTGGTTTTACGATGATGTTTGATGAACCAGAGCAGATTTTATTGACTTTATGCATTTCTATTCTCTCGCTTCTTAGTTCTGTGCTTTGTGTCTTCTCTTTGGTTTACGAGGCATTTTGTTTCGGAAGGAATATTAATAAAAAAGCGGCAATAAAAATTCGCTTTAAAGACTTTACAATAAATGCTCTATCAATGAAATGAAACGAGCATTTAATTTAACAGTTTGTCTTCGTGTCTGGAGCTGGAATGAAAGTTTAATTTCTGTACTTTTCAAAATGCTCAATTCTATCAAGCACGCGATCTTGTTATGGGGGTGATTCAATGGGTGTGTCATTGCTGAACATTAGATTGTGATGATGTAAACTGAAAACTAGAAGTAAAGTTCTTTGATAAATAGTTCATCAATATTTAGAGGTTAAAACCACCAAAGATCAATCGGCTTGGCCCAACCCCCAATCACACCCCCACCAACTAAAACTTCATTAGAAAAATTAATTGTTTTAACATTGAAAACAAAAATTGATTTAAAAAGTGCAGAGTAAAAATATTGAAAAATTATATTTCACCACCCCCGCCTCGAAGTAAACAAGGCGAACTGGCTGAGAGTTAGAAAAACGCGATTTAATGGATTGGGATGTGAATCTGACCAGGTGATTCCTAATTTTTATAATCGTTGAGGCGTTGAGAAGGCAATAAAAATAAACAAGAATATAAATGAACACCTTTTTGTCTTTTCTCGGCTCGTAGTTTGCTTTTTCACGTTTCTTCGGCCATTAATTGAAACAAATTATTTATCAATCGGGTGGGTCATAAAAGACAAAAGAGAGATTCCTTAATTACATGATTGTTTAATAGTTTCTTTTTAGTAATTTCAACGATTAATTCGCTTTTCATTGTGTCTCATGTTCGAGATCATCATTTCAATAAACAATCGGGTGTAGCGACATTAAAAATTATCAACACACACAGCCAAGCGTTTATAATGAAAATTGGGTTGGGATTGGGTTTACTGTCATTAGGTTTAATGGGATAATAATACATTTTTAGGCGATATTCGCTTTTTTGTGTTTTTTCTCTGTTCTTCGGACAATCAAGTAATGAATGTTAAACTTTTTATGGCCATATAATTTTCAACTCAAAATGGGTCTTCATCGGATGATGGTCAAACGAAGCGTTTTATGGCTATTTAACTTTTTTAATCCAAATTAGCACGATCGTCATCGTCGTCTATCTCCAGATGTAGCCGATGAAGTGTCGATGCTTATTAATTAGCCACTTTCTTCTGTCTTTCCTTTAATTTTCTTTCCACTTCGTTGATTTCGTCTACAAATTAATTAGAAAATGAATTTCGGAAGGCAATCAATGAGCTGTATGCGTTCTTGCGACGCTAATTTAATCTCCGTTTTATGATAATTTTAGCGGTAAAGCACTGAATAGCGTCGAGATTAAGTGCAAATGGCATGGTCATGTAATCACCGCAATGAAGACGTTCCAAATACAATCGTTTTGGGCTCGAAAAATAAATTAATTACAACTATAATGACTTCAATAAAACGCAAGAGTATTAAAAAATTAATTTCCACTCAAGTTGTCATGTTTTTATCAGCTGAACTGTTATATTTGTGATGGTAAAATTGAATAAATAATTTACGGCGCATTTTAATGAATGATTTTTATGAATATTTAAAAGGCAATTAGATTAATTTTTTAATGGCTTGACTTTTTTCGGCTGTGTCGTTATCTCATCTCGGTTTGATAACCTTCTTGGAACGGTCATATAAACTGTCGATTCACATTCGAGGTTTCCCCGCTTGGAGGGATTCAAAGAGATAAGCGATGCTTTGTGGCTAAATATAAACAATATCAAGATGCTCGTGCATTACACAATGGCTGGTGGTTGTGTTATTGGTGCAGTGATTGAGGTGCGATCATAAGTTTGGGGATTCTTGCAATCATTACTAAAATACATTTTTAAATTAAAAACCTGAGAAGTCTGCTAAAAGCCAAGAATAATATAAAATCACAAAAAAAAAGCTTGTTAAAGTGTCTAAGAATGTCTCAACAGTGACAAAATACTTGACATAACCTCAAACTCATCCCAAAACGACCCAAATGAAGAAGATTTGACGATAAGGCGTGCAGAAACATTAAGTACATTAATATTCCATAAAATTAACTTTCATCACAATGGCTCAGCATTCTGCAACGACTTGATATCTTATTTACACACTTGATGGTGCTAAAATAATCTTTTGCAACGCTTTTTTCTGCTCGATAAATTAATTTGATCACACACGCGAAACTCAATGGAACTGAACAGTTTTGATTCGGTCTGTTTTTTCAGCTATCAAATCGCGATTGACAATGAAACTCATTGAGACATGAATGGACTGCATTAAATTAAATTGATTTTCTGACACCGAAAGTGGAAACAAAAACGGCGATCGCAGAACCGAAACTAATTAATAAACTCTTCGTCAATTAATAAATTTTCGATTATCCCGGCAGAAAGCAAAACCGATGAATAATTCTGCATGTTCACGAATTAGAAGATAAATCATCGTGCGACTGTTTATGCTTTGCAGTAATTTTCGTGGCTTTTAATTCCGATGACACTCATGGATGGTGCAAAATGATTTATTCGTTCCTTGCCACTTAATTTGTGCGGGGCGCGCGCGTGGAACATAATTTTCCGTAGGCAAGCTCTTAGATATCTATCTCACTCTTTCGACAGCAGTGTAATTCACCTGGTGAATTAATAAAACAGCAGAAAAGCAACACCAACATCCACACGAGATGATAAATATCCCTAATTAATAATTCATCACGACCAAATCAAAGTCGAGAAAGCGCTAATAAATTTTGGTCACTCACAAAGCTAATAGAAATGTTTGACTTGATAAAAATAAATTTTACACTCACTCGCTCGCACACACGCACCGGTTTGATTGATTATAATCCGTTCTCGGCCAATAAAAGCGTTCAATTGAATAAATTTAAAGCGTTTCGCGGGCGCGTGATGACTATTCAATGACTAAATTAGGCGATTAGTCGATGGCAATTAATTGATTGAGAATAAGCTTTCGAAATTAATAACTTTCAACTAATTTTTCACTTTTTGTTCTCTTTTCAGATGGTAAGTCAAACAATGTCAACGATCGTAGACTTTGCGGGCGCGTGTAAAGCCGCAAGAAGGTTGGAATAGCATTTAAAGTTTTATTACATTTGAGTGAATAAAAGTGCAACAAAATGGGTCAGTTACCGATGTGGTCAGTGACAAACAACGTAGATTTTAAGTTGTCACTGTGAATTGCGCATTAAGACTTAATTACATAGTCTCGAACATGAACATATTCTAAAACATATTTTTTAATTAACGTGCAGTGAATTCTTGAAACTTCTTCGGCCCAGACTGCGCACACCTTTCCATTAATGAATATCATTAATAAATTCATCATCGGAATAGCTTTTTTCGGTGGCTCGATTGGTATCATCATCCGTCTTTTGGGTCGCCAGTGATGATTTCCAGCTACCGAACGGAATACGTGACGGTCTCCGCCTTCTAATGAAATTAATTTTACATTTTTTTCGATCAGAAATTCCCGAAAAGATGTTTTGGCGGCGACGTCAGTCGTCTTTTTGATTAAAAACTATCGCAAGCGACGATGCACTCTGGAATGAAATTGATTGCCTTCGAAAGAAACGCAAAGTTGAAAAGGGGGTGGAACAGATTCATCAGTCATGATGCACACTTTTTGCACGTCGAAGAGTTATCACAACAAATCTTCATTAAATCCCGCGAACAGCAAGAAAAACGCTGACTCGAGTAAGTGGAAAAAGTAAAAGTATCGACAGATTAATAAATTATTTGTCTTGTTAAATTAATCAATTTATTATACGAGCAATTAAATCGCCACTTTTAAGACGTTAAGTTCACCTTAACATAATCGTTATCGCTAATAAATTATTATTCTCTTCAAGTCTCATAAATCATCATCAAGTCAGTCCTGAATATGAAAATAAAAAGTTATTGCTACTGGATGTGATGCAACTCAGCGACTTGTTTGAAGCTAATTTGACGCTGTTTGTTCACAATAACTTACAATTAAGTTTTGTGAGATTTAAACCGTTTTTCATATAAATAAATAAGTTGCAAGTATTCATAGCTGAATTTCAATGCAATTCTTAAGTTTCGATTAATTTTCCCTTCAAACAAACTAATCGCAGCCAAAACTCTTTGCTGCATTCGTGCTTAAATTCATTGAATCTGCAGCCACAAGCAAAGCATCAGTAATTAGCATATAGATTGTTTTTTCATCATTTCGTTTTTACTTCGAAAGCAGCAAAATATAAAACTTTTAATTTTATTGCTTCTCGTCTTAATGTGCTTATTTATACCGCGCACGTTAATGCTTTTTCGGAATATTGAAATCTTTCTCTGTTTTTCCCATTGGCAAACGCTGGAAACTTCTGTTGCGTACCTGAAGGAGATATTTACGCCAAAGCGACATTCTCACCAGCATTTCTGCATTTTAATTTAATTTTCAATTAAACTTTTCGTTTTAATTAAATTTATATTTTATGACCCGCTTGCTTATCTCTTCGGACGGCAGTTCTATGAAGCAACTTTTCCAAAAAAAAAAAATTCTCGTTAAACTTTCGCGATGAAAACTTTTTGCAAGAAATACAAAATTAATCACGTTCAAACTGATAATTTTGCTTGTAGCTGCTGTTTCACAACGAAAAACGACCAAAGTTTGTTAATGCTTTTGCGCTTTATTGGATGGAAATCGTATCAAATTAAGTTGAACTTTATAGGAACTTTAGCGGTATAGATCGTTGAAAAGTTTACTAAGCAAAGAAGACAAGCTACTGCTAGAGAGTTTCTTTGGAAGATTTTGATTAAACATAGACGTGTTTATAACCTCACCAACGATTAAACCCTTTCAAAACACTTTCATCGTCAGTTCAAGCGTCACAAAACCTTATGAAATTCCAAAAGTAACGAAAAGCGCTGCTTAAGAATTGAAAGTTCAGATCTCCATTAAAATAATTTGTGTATGAATAATAAATTCAATCTGTGACTTTCGGATTGGATGACAAGGTGAACATTTTCCTTTCGTACCTCGATGATCCTGTCATAAATTGAATGGAGATATTTTTGCGTTTTCCTTTTTCCAAGACAGCAAGCGACCCAAAGCACGATGCAAAAAATTTTCATACGAATCTTCTGAATTTTTAATGAGAAAATATTATGAAAATTGCGTGTGTAAACTTTTCCTTCCCTCGGAAAATCGTATTTGGGATTAAATGGAAGTTCTTTGCTGGAAACATATCTAATGCACCCTGCTGATCATGTCCAGAATAAAATATTTACGAGAACGATTTCCCACTTTCTTTTCTGGAGATGATTGCACAGCAGATCCAGTCGGGGATGAACAACTTCTTATTCATGCAGCATGAACAGTTGAAATCTCCCTATTAGTTGCTTCGGAATGAACTTCTGATCTTTTGATTGATGTTTTAATAAATTCGAGAGATTTGTCAAAGTTATTGAAGCGGAAGAAGAAGATAAAGATTGAGAAATGTTTTTTATCGATCTGAAATCCTGAATTTCACTTATATTTACGCTCAAGGTCGTGAAATTGACAGTTCTTAGGCTAGACGGCGATATTTAGACAATTTTTCCAGTAAACACAGCGCTTCATCATGCTGTCTTCAACTCTCAAAAACACTCTCGAGACAGACAAAAGGTTGAAATATTGCAAATTCTTCTTGATTAAGCTGGAAGTGTCGAGACACTAAAAAGACCGAGCTTTATTTGTTGTTGCGCAAAGGAAGGGAACATAATGGCTGATTATTTATGATAGCAAATAAATATTATTAACAGTCTATGTAGGTCATGGTGCGACAACCATTTCCATCTAGTTTATGCGAGTTCATGTGCAAAAGCTTAATTTTTTGGTTTCGGAATCGTTTGAAGGGCGCACGTTATTTATTTTTTGACAACGCGCCTTCAACACCCAAACATTAGACCCAGCCGGAAAAAAATATCCATCAATACACGTCAGACAGCCCGAGAAATTACTCTGCGTGTATTTCTTATTCGAATAAAAAAAGGAAAAGCGTTCTGCCCAACTTTAGCGTTGTTTAAACACTTTTTTTCATGACGGAAGACTTTTCGTAGATATTCATTGAACTCAGACACTGCCATTGCTCTAAACAGACGCAAGACGAAGAAGAAGAGTCTTGGAGAGTCATTGCCAGTCATCGCGTCGCTCTTCACAATTATGGCATCATATTTCCATCATGATAAATTACACACAACAAGATAATTTCAAGCGTAATTCTATATCGGCGAACGACGCAACTGTGATCATCAACCCCCAACATCACCGTTGATGATTGTATGTGATTTTGACAGGTCTCGTCTGATGTAACGATGACGGTGGCGCACTGCACAGTGACGTCATCATCACTTTGCACAGCTGACTCGTCACACTCGCTGTCAAAGTTGTTTGTTTGTCGGCTTGAAGCCCGGTCGGCAGACGACCCGAAGTTTTGTTGTCGCAGAACAAACTTTCCGAATCGATCTAACAGATTTAAGATGAATTGCCAATGAATTTTCGAGGCCAGCCCGAACGCATGTTTAAATTTATTGATTCTGAAATATGAATAAACAACGCTCTCGTTTCACAAGCCGAAAATTTCTGAAAATCGATTTCCCATGTTTTTTTCGGGGCAGGCGAGTTTGTTCTCCAACCACCGCACGGAGAATAATTTGCTGTGTCGTATGGTCTCCGAAAATGACTTTTCATGATGTCGGCCAATTTGTCATTTTACGGATTAGACGCTTAATGAAAAGTTTTATTAAATTTATTCAATCAATTTGGGGCCTCTGCTGCGTCGATTAAGAATCTGTTGGAAAACTCTGCGAAATGCAAATCATTTTCCTTGAGTGTCTTTAATGGGAGAATTGTGGCGAAGCTTTCTCTCATTGCTGATGCAATACAATAAATTTTTGTAATGGAGAATTTACGGCCGATGTGCATTAACCCAAAAAGCCAGTTTAAAGTTTTGTAGCTTTATTGCAACGTCTTTAACGCGAAGCTGCACTTTATAACTGATATAAAGTTTTATCTTTTTGCGTAGATCAAAACACGATTAGGTTCGAAGTGATTCGACGAAAGGCATTAAAATTCCTGAGATTTTTTCATCTCAAAACTCAATCGATCCTTCGTCTCTCGAGATAATTTTTTAAATTTGAATAAGATCGTCAAGATCTCGGGAATATGCATGAATCAAATTTACTGAAAAACGAACTCAGAACAGAGAAAGAAGAACAGACAAAAACATAATCAAAATAACTTTAAAACCTGTTTTGATTACCGAGAAACTCGATCCATCGGAAAGATTTTAAAATGGATATCGGAGACTTCAGGGTCATTTGTAAGCAATGTCACTTAGCTTCATGATCAAATCAAAGCGTTGATTCAATTAAAAACATTTTCTTACAAAGTAAAAGCAAATGTACCTAATGTCGCTTTCGTAGAGTCGAAGATCAACAAACTCGACTGAAATTTGCTGAATATCAAGACATAGCTTCATTACCGAAACTTTCCATGATTATGCAATTACCTTTGATGTTTACGACTTTAAAGTTACCCGAAGCGTTCTAGAGCAGGCACCAGCTAGCACAAGACGGAAAAGTTAATTTTTATGCAGTTAGGAAAATTGAAAATTATTCTTTAAACTTTACGAGACAGTTTTCTCTCCCTTGATGAGTCTTAATGTTATCACTTTACTGTGAAAACAAGACGGCGAATGGAACTTCCAGACGCTGAGAGTTTTCCTTTTATTAAGAACTCTATAAAATTTGAATAAAACTGCAATAAATGTTATCAGATTTGCTTGAAGCACGTCGAAAGCGGTTGTCAGGAGATAGAACCGAAAGCGAGAAAAGGTTTAATCGTCGTACACTTACAAATGGGTGACGTCATTAACCCTGTTTTTCTTGCGGTTGACGTTGAAGGTTTTAAACAGCCATTATCGTTCACATAATAATGCCATTTCGGGGGCGAAACTGTAAATGCACTTTCGGCGTTGGATCCATTTCGGCCGCAGAAGAAGTCGGAAGACAAAAGAAAGCACACAAAACGAACGCTTCTACCCTCGCAACACCCTTTTTGCCCCGAAAAAAGAAGCGAGAAAAGGAAAGAAAGCGCAATGACATGGCAAAATACGATAGAGACGAAGGCGAAGGAATAAATGCGAAACGACGAGAAATTCCCATTACATTGATGGGTTTTATTTTTTGTTTTGTCGAAGCTGATAACACCAGAAAACAACCATTCAATGGAGGGTTTCTGTTTTCTTCTTCGCTCTGCTGTTTTTCGTCGTTTTTTGTGTGGAAATAAAAAAGATCCATTCTATTGCCAATAAAGGCAAATATAAAAATTACTTTGATACTAAAATTATAGCTTAATGTTGCTAGATACTTGCTCGAGATATGCTCGTCGAGCATTACACAAAAATTAAGGTTTCGGATCCCCCCAGAAAAAAAGAATGTTCTGCTCAAATAGTTATTTAAATAGAAAAAGAAAACCCTTGGGATGTAGACCCGGTGGATAGCGGGCTGTGGGCGGCCGGGTGTGGGAAGAGTTTTCGGTTAAAGTTGAGAACGAACTTTGAAATGAAGATTGTTATCATAAAATTAGAAAAAAATCGTTTAAAGGCGTCTTTATGTATCCCCTTTTTCCCTTTGCATAAACCCTTTTTTCAATTCCGTAGACGGAAAGGATATTAAAAAGGAAATGGAGGAACTGTTTGAATGTAATTTTTAAATAATAACGACACATTTTACAGAGTATTTATTGCTGTGTTAAAGGGTTTGGCACCCAAAGATTTTCCTTAATTTAAAATGCCTTTCTTACTCTCCCTTCGCATTTGCAACGGAACGAGACCCGAAACGTAAACGAAGGAAATTGAGAAAACTTTCCATTGTGGAATTTAATGGGAATCACATGATGTTCGTTTGTAAGGGTCATTTGAATAATGCGTAGCGAGATAAACATTGTTTTTGAATAGTTTTCATGCTAAAACTTGCTTAATTTGATCTTGAAACCTTCGAATTGTTTAAAGTGAATGCTAAAGTTTGCTAAGTATTTTTGTAAAAAATTTAGCAGTTAAAGTTTTCAAAGCTTACATATTTTTTGTTTTATTTTTTAGCAGACCTAATTGTTATCAAAACTATGCTAAAACACAGTCACAAACCCTGCAATTTGAATTTATATCCGTTACAAAACCATTGAACACTTCCCACAACAACATAATGCAGGAAAGGCCGACCATGTGCTTTAATTTTCGGCAATCAATCAATCTTAAAGCACATTATTCTGCATCTTGACATTTATTTGAGGTAGAACGAACTTTAAGTGCTCTTTTCAATCTTAAATCGCAATACATTTTTCTCTTCTCTCTCCAACAACGACGGTATGTGGAGAAAAGAATTTAATTTCAAACCTCAAATATCCGCATGTGAATAAAAGCTTCAACAGCGAGAAAGAAAACCAACAGAAAAAAATGTGAAAAGAAAAGCTTTTTTCGCTCGCTTTTTTCCTTTCTTCTCCGTCTCTCTATGATGAAAGAAAAGAAATGATCCTAGAAATTCTGGATTCGATGATGCTGAGAGTTTGCGCTATGTAGAAACCAATCATATAAAACTACTACTCGACTTCTATACCCATAAAATGGTGAAAAATATTTTTCTTTTATTCCACCGAATTTCGGTTTTTTTATTTTTCATCTTTTCTCGCTCGAGGAGAATTCCTTAAATGCCACTTTCTTGCGGAAGAAAAGCCTCGGGGACACGAGAAAACACTTCAAGCACACCAGAGCGAACTCTTTATCATGCATTGAATCGAAATTGCCATTATTCGCCATTAAATTCTAGCTCAACCGCTCCGAGATGGATTTTCCTTGTAACTAATTTTTCATCTGATTTGCCACCACCGCATTCGCCCTGACATCAAACTCTCGTTAAAGGGCGAAAGGGAAAAGTTTTCCATTCAGCGGGAAAAGTCTAAATCAATGAAAAACCATAAATTCCACGCTTTTATGTTGTTTGAGGCTGTAAAACTCGTCTCGCCATCATCATCATCATTGCTTCAAACCGAAACCTTCAAAACATCAGCTCCGTCGACTCTCGACAGAAAACAATAAAGACTTTTCTCATTTTTCACAACCCCATGCCGTCGACGTTTCAGTCAACAGAAGAAGAAAAAGTGGAAATCATCGTCGTCAGGACGAGAAAGCCTTGCTATCGATCTGAATTACTGCAACTCAGTGCTCCACATTTCCACTTGGCGGGAAAATTCATTTGAAATGATAATTTTTAAAGAGCGCAACAGGCGTACACAACAAATTTTAGTGATATTTCACAGTTTTAATGGGCGACGGGAATGCTATGTGCTGGGCGAGAGAACAAGAAGAAAAATGTTCCTGATGATTTTATGGTTCCATTACAAACTTCTCTATGTGTTGCAGCACGGCGAAGCAGGGAGAAGCGCGCAAAAACGAATTTCCACACTCACAGCCGCCCCATTTGCATGTGTTGGTGAAGATGAAAATTCCTTTTCGCCTCTTCACGAATCCATCCACCCTCTACTCTCTCTTCTGCTTTTTTATATTTGTTTTACGACTGCTAAAATGGCCGATTGTCAAGGTTAACGACTCTCAGCGACATAAAACTGCACATTTTCTTTTATGATTATTGTCAATAATTTTGTTTAATGATAAATTGGGGTTGATTTTAATATATTCGCTCGTCTTATCTGCGATGAAAAAGGCTGAGACAGATAGAGACGGAAACAAGCCCGCAAAAGACTTTAATGCCGGCCCAATTTCTTAGCAGTTTCAAGTTTATTAGGCCGAGGGTGTTCTCCGATAAAGATTTTTATTATTAATTCTTACACTTTAAGTTCTCTCGTCTCGCAGTCAGCCGCTTCCCCTTATCACTGCTGCGTCTACGTGTGTTTATGACATCATAAAGCTTAGCCAGGAGGGATGGAAGGGAAAGGAATTTGTTGCCGGTGATGGGTTTTATGGATTTTTAACGTTTATGGATCTAGGAATTGATTTTTAGTTTCTCGGCTGCGAATTTTCATTTTCCTTAAGCTTTCAAATTGATTTTTCGGGATTTGAACGATGCCGGAACGATGATGAACGGAATTTCTGCGAGTCGAACTCCATAAATCATAATCAAATGATGAGATTGAAGAAAAGTGTACGATTCGGACATGACGACGACGGTGGCTTGGCATTGAAACAGGAAGAGAATAATGAAAGATAGGAAATTGAAATTTTTCATAAATGCGCATCAAAATGGCTTTTTGCGGGGGTGAACGATGATGAAGAGAATTTCCATCGTAAATTGAATCAGTTTTCTCAGCCACGAGGATATTTCACTCATGGATGTTGTTTCGGGACGAAAATTTAATTAAAATTCATCTTCGAAGCATCAGATATTTATGGAAAAACTTCCACATGCAGTGACAAGAGCTTTAAAACCACTCTCCATACACGAAAATGTGTCTGCAGTCAATAGATTTTCTCGTCGTTATTTCCTATGCTTTCATTTATGATGTATACCAGTCATTCAACATAAGACATGCGCGAAAACACCCGATTTGTCTCCTTGGTAACAATTCTAACGTTTTTTTTCTGTGCGCCTTCCTATTGAAGCAGCGAGGTTGGATGTGGAGAAAATAAAACTGAAGCAGCAATTTTCCGAGTCGGGACTTGCAGGAGTTGGAGAAAGTTTTCCTTCTTCCTTTTGTGTGTTGACTGAGAAGCTTCGGTTTGTTGATTGCACTGCACTTTCCTTCTTCGACGATAGAGAATGGCAGGAAAACTATGCTGTTTTAAATTAAAACGAAATCTTATCAGCATGCGACAAAGTATGAAAGAAAAATAATTGCAGCTTAATGTTGTTTCAAAATGCAACGGAATGGAAACGAAGGAAGCTAAGTTGAAAGCTTTTTTGGGACTGTTCGGCAGTGATGTAATGTTTGAAAGTAAAAATCTAGATTTACTAGTTTTCCAAGCAGTCTTCTGAAATTGCAATAATTTTGAGGTTATCCAGCTGCCAAACTTCATGTTTTGGTCAAATCGACTGCAAATTGAATTTTCAACATGTGCTCACCATAGATTCACCCCATTCTTCCCTTCCAAGTCGCTGAATTGCAAGAACAAGACAGTTTTTCATTAAAAATTCCATATCTTTATGCATTTTTCTTCAATTTTTTTGATATTTCATGTCACTCTGACACGCTATTAACATTATTATTTAAATTCAAAACGTTGTAAGACAAACACTGCAAGAACGGTGGAGTCGAAAGGGAGAAGTAATAAATATCTCAACAATATTTCTCTTGATATGAATTCATATTTATTCAAATCGAAGACGGAAAACTGAAAACTGAGCGACATAAACAAACTACACATATTTATACGCTCGCATATTTTCCGAGAAGGAAAATCAATACTCTCCATGCCATAACATACATTCATGAAGCAGCATAATTCTGCTTCTGGGGTTCACTCTCCCACTTCGTCTCCCAGAGAATGAAACAGCACAAAACTTCAACATGAGAAGAGATAAAACTTTTCATTTTAAGCTTTTTCTCTGCTCCATTGATAAATGAATCGCAATTTATTTTGTTTACGAAAATATAATAAAAACAAAGCGAAAATATTTAAAGCACGAGTTTTCCATTTTAAAGATTGCATATCTCAAAAATTGAATTGAGCTGGTCAATTGTGATAAATTTTTTTGGGTGAGTTCGTTTGTGATGTCAATGCAAGGCAAGTGCAGACGTATCAAAGACTTTTGAAGTTGCTTAAATATTTTGTGCTGAAAAGTTAGCAAGAAATTTCAGGGGACATCACTCATGCAAAGACCCTAGACGATAAGATTTGTAAGCTCAAAAATGCTAAAGATAGTAGCGAAACATTTCGCATATCAGTAAATAATTAGTTTCCGTCATTCGTTAGCAATCACAAAGCCTTTTTCAAAATAAACATCGAATGTTTGCTGTCTTGTATGAAGTCACGTGACTAATAAATCAAAAGTGTCATGTACTGCGTTGAATGACGAGTCTTGTTTTTTTTTGTTGTGCTTCGGTGTACAAATATGTATGCCAAGTCTAATAAATTTCAGTGTCGTTCGGATTTTAAATCATGCAAAAATATTGAAATGCATGAAAAACTATTGGAATTGTTTAAAATTTTCCGGCATTTATGGCTGTGAATGGGTGAACAATCTCTCTCCGGTCGTCTACCATGTGCACAAATTGGGCAATAAAAAGTTTTCATGTATTTAAAATCATCGATTTTTCCCGCCCCGGGTCGACGCTGTTCTGAGGGACACCCGAAAACATTTCAAAACATGTCGTTTCGGCGAGAACGTGAACTGCGGAAAGATATTATATTTCATTTGGAAATAGGTTAATATATTTTTCAATCTCTCGGTTCGATACACCGATATTTGTGTTCCCGCTCGAGAGTACACGTTCGAGTGATATGTGACGGGGGTGGCTGAATGATGGGTCGAAAATACTTTTCTGCTGATTGACATGAACGCGTTGGTAGTCAAAGAAAAATGCTGCTTTGTTCTATGGCCAAGAAAAGAACTCGGCGGACCCATAACAACCGCTTCTGCTGATAAAAGACAAAAGATTACTAAAGCCGAAACAAATTCTAGCGAAAGAAGAAGAAAAATTCCTTTCGATAAAAAAGAGAGAAAGAACGAAAAGAAGAAATGAATGATTTTATTGGACATGGCAGTTAAAGTCTTATCCCTCCCACTTTATCATAAGATATCGTTTAACAAAAGAACGAAAAGATTCGTTTTTCTGCCATCGTCCGAAGAAGCCGAAAGAAAATGCTTTTAAATCATTTTCAGAATTAAAGCAACATGAAATGGATTATCATTGGCATGAACGCTTGTTTGCAGACCTCGGAATCAATTAATAATTAATTTTTCGCTCATAATATCATGAAGTGGGCTCGACGCATTGTTCCGCACGTCGGATCATAAATAAACTTAATCTTTTCGCTACTATCACGCATCGACGGAACACATTATTACAAAAGAAGAGAACATATACAAGTCTTTCAAAAACGGACTCCAACTTTGCGTTCTTCTGATAAGAAAAGATTATTCGATTCCTAGATAACGAATTTGGCTGAATTCTAGTTAGAATTTGTCTTAGTTTGTGAAGTGATAATCTCAAAGAACACGATGATGATTCTATCAGTTTTAACAAATTAATTAACGATTTTTGCTCTGTTCGAATTTGAATTCCCAAAAAAGAATCAGCTTGCAGTTCATAAGTTAATCGTTAAGAAACATAGTATCTACGAACTCAATTCACGCGCTTAATGATGATTTGGTGCAATATCAACATCAAAATATAATAAAAAATTCATAACACCGAAGAAATGGTTCCGCTTCTGAGATTGTAATTGCGGTTTATGGGTGGCGAAAATTGTGTACTTTAACTTTAGAGGCAAACAATGGAGCGATTTGGGAAGCAGGCACCGCCAAAAAACGAGCCAGTAAGGAAACCTCCCTCATACTAATCATAAAAGTAATGCGAAAAGAAGAAAAAAACGGAAAGTGAACAACGCCAGTGTCATTACAGGGGATGATATTACACAATATGAGTGATATTAAACAAAGTTAAATGTTTAAAAGAGAAGTCTGTAAAAACTGGAACAAAAATTGAAGTGAGGGCAACGAGCGGGAATAGGAAGATAATTGAAGATATTACATTTTTTATGAATTTTTATTGCAAATAGCATATTTAGTATGAATGACATTATTACAGGCAACTGAAGGAAAAAGAAAAAAAAGTGACAGAATCTGATGGCAGCAAGAAAAGTTTAAAATTAAAGTCTCAAATTGCCTTTTTTGTCACTTGGTTTTGGGGGTGAATGAAAGTTCCGTCGTCTCGGAAACATTTTAAATCTTTTCAGCATTGATTCATTACATTTGAAGTCATTTACAGTAAAACTTAAATCGTAATGCATTTTGCTAGAGTTCTAACTTCAAAATACTTATTCACATTACCACCGCACAGACCCCATACCAAATGTAATAAAAACAAATGCTATTATTATGCCTCAAAATTAAGAATAAATGACGCAATTTAAAAAGTTACACAAGAAACTAATGATTTTTTTCTTCTTTCCCTGCCTTTTGTAGGACGATGGTGTCGAAGAGATTGGTCATCACCTCCCGATGCACGAGCCCAAGAAGCGTCAAGGCGCGTCTTATATTCACAAGTCTTCCTTGGTAGCCCTGGTGAGTGTAAGAGAAACTATTTTATTCGTCTAATTGATGGCTACTCGCGATGTGTTTACGAAGAAGCAATACAAACTAGGCGTAGACTCGATCATTAGGCATTACAACTCATTAGCATTAAAACAAATTATTGAGCACTGCGTTACTGACCTCCTTCAACAAACCCGCTTCCCGCTTTTTGCAATGTCTTCGTGGATAAACATTATAAAAATGAAAAATGATTGAGTCTTACGGCCGATTATAGGCAAAAGGCACAAAAACACATCTGACAAATCCCATGTAATAAGTTCTTTCTTCGGGTCTGACGTGCATGAAAGTTGAAATTGAAAAGCACTTCGGGGACGAGCGAGAAAAGAAGGCAAAAAAGCGGACAAAGATAATCAATATCTTAACGAATCATAATAATAATTCTTTAATACTCTCCGAGTTGGATACAATTTTCTTTTCCCTCTCGATATCCACGGATATTATTTATGGTACTTATGTATGGCTGTGCGATAAGTAAGTTAAAAGTAAATTGCTTCGTTATTTTCCAACTAGTTCAAAGCACGTCCAAAATGGAGAGAATCGAGTTTTGTGATAAGACTTTAAATTTTCTGGTAAGAATTTTAAGATTCCAATAAGAATTAAAAATGATCGATAAGGGAGTCAAAAAATTCAAAAAAA